>JAMKCH010001521.1:0-41079 GCA_023653785.1 Ophioderma brevispina
TAAAAAAGTCGGATCCCGACTTTTATTAGTAAACAAAGCATAAAAATCATCGTTTCTTACAAATACTGCGAGTACGTTTTAGCCACGTCACCGGGGTCTTTACTACAACAATTCCACACAACAGTGCAAAAAATGCACTTTGATGAAAAAAGGGGTGCTGTTGTTTACATACATTGTTAAATCGCTGATAGTGGCCTTTAGTTAAGCGGTATAGCCCCCAATTACCCGATACTCAGATTTTGTTGAAACTGTTGACAAGTTGGTTCGCATTTCTCATATGATCCAAAAATGTACTATTATACAGTATTATACTATTATATGGCAATTTTTGTTTTTAATAATTAAATGGCAAATATATTCAAGGGTCTATGGGTTCTATGGGGGGGGTCACCATGACTTTCCCTGTATGTTGCAAATGGTATAGCACCAATCAGTTTAAAATGCATTTTCTGCTTCAGTATGACAAAAGGAATCTTTGATACCACTTTCAACAACATTTGAGCATTACCACAGAATGGAATCTTCAACTCCATACCATTGCAATATTGGTCAGAACATAGACAAGCTATACCTTATTTAATCCCCTCAACAAGCGGATATATTCGTGTATATTTTAACGAAATTTAATTTGATTTACCAATTTAGCCCCTGTGACTATTTTCCCACCCCCTTGGTAGAAGAGGAATAGGGTCTGAAAATTTTGAACCCGTCCATTTTCTGAAGTCCTAGGCCGCAATTGAAACCCAACGGCAACAAAATCAATTTTAGCATGAACATCCTACCGGACACACCCATACCGCACTCTTGCCTGAGATGAATACTTTCAAGTTGATATTGTGGTTTCTCCGGTTCTTGTTGTTGGATCATGAATCTGGGTATGTTGGTATGAGTTCTTTGGAATAGAATTCCAGCCAGGTATTGTTCTTGGTTCGTAAGCTGGATTGGTAGCAGTCCTTTCTGTGGTCATTGGGGTAACAATCTGGACACCCGAGAGTTGAGCACCCTTTTTCATTTTCCATTATCTATGATGACATGGCCAACTTAAGTTGCTGGCCTTTCACACGACCTTTAAAGACAAGTATTATGATTCGCCCGAAGAGTCACAAGATTTTACATTTTGCAGAGATAGCTTTAATACCAAGATAAATAAAAACACAACCGGAAATAATAGTCATAGCCTAATTTTTTTAGATACCTTCTTAATGTTGTTCGAAGCAACAAATCAAAAATCCCCAAGTTTACTCCTGTGCTAATTGAGGAATGAGGGAGTCAAGTTTGTACAGGGTGTCCCAAAAAAGTCGTGCGAAGAGATAAACTCCGATTTCTCCAAAACTGCTGAAGCTGTGAATTTCATTTTCATACAGGATATTAATTATAATCTTTTGTATAAACTGCAAATCCCATGACAATCCGCCCATGCAAGCCAGAGATATAAACGATTATTAAAGACCCTCTGTTTTTCATCCATTCCAATGGGATTTACACAGTTAGTGATTATTGGTACATCAGATAGATTTGTGGTTCAATCGTGTGCATTGACTAAAGTTGATAACCTAAGAACCTGAATGTGATATACTACTAATGAAGTGCCACGAGAGATTTTTGAGGCCCCCAATCTTGTGTCATACTTGTAATTTCAAATAGATTAGACACTCCATAGATTTCTACCTTGTATTATCTACAGAAATTTCTTAAAATAAAGAAAACAGGTGATTTTTGATTTGTGCTACTTTTGCTAATATGTCATGTAAAAACATAGATTAATTTTGTATTTGCTCCGAATACGAAATTTTACAATTTTGCAACAATTTTTTTACCAAATAAGGCATTTCTTATCTTAATCCTTTCAGATAAGGATATTTGTTGATAGAAAGCTTTACATCAGAGCAAAAAAAATCAAATTTTCTATTTTTTTAAGGACACCTGATCCGTGAAATCTCTTGTTGCAACCTTGTACTGCGGTGCTGTATCTGAACAAATCTAATATATATGTTTTCTTCCCCTTTCGATGTCGCACAATGTTCATCCGAATTCAACAAGTGTTGTTCAAAATTCGTCTCCCAAAACTCGAAACTGTACATTGCCAACTCGATTTCATCTTTGGAAGTTCCAAATAGTCGATGGTCAAACGACTTCAACCTATGGTCATTCAATTTCGTCCCGTGTTGTGAATTTAGTCCGACCTTCAAAACGGCGATATAATGGGTAGTTGGATTACGTCTTTGGTCACTGAGTTTCAACAATTGGGCTTTGCAATTCGTCAGGTGTTTCGGGGTGAATTTTCTTGTCTTACTTTTCATACTTTCTATTTATTCATTTGCGTGCATCAACTCTGTTTCCTTTCGAGCTGAGCACGTTAAACGAATTACTTCGAGTACGGTTTCTATTAGCCTATAATTATACGATTCCTGTTAAATATGGCAGCAAAAATGAAACAAATTGTGTTTAAGCCAAATATTGACTGTTTCTAATTATATATCTAAATTATATATATATAGTTGTGAACAGTAAAAGTTGTTTTATAATTTTGACATAGGCCAAAATTAAAAACTACATTTAAACATGAATATATATATAAGATCCAATTTTACTGGAATTGATTTGGCCCTACCACAAACTTTCGAATTTAAAATTAATTCTAAAATTGTAATTTTAGAGTGCACCCTCTCCTGAGTGATACATCACTAACAACATTGCCGTCATAACATCACTTCCTATCATGTTAAGAGCCATTTCAAATGTTAGGCCTTAAACGAATGCACGATACCCGCCCAATGCAGGCCTATATGACGAATTCGAATGATATTTTTATGAATCCGGATGACCAATAACCAAATCGGGTGGCCATGTACAACGAAATTGTATGACCCGACGAATTTGAATTAAAACGACGAACCGGTGCGAACATTGACGAGTTAGAGTGCACCAGGTTTAAAGTTGTTTGATCAAAGACGAAATCGAGTTGGCAAATGTACAGTTTCGATTTTTGGGGACGAATTTGAGCTAAACAATTGTTGAATTCGGATGAACATTGTGCGAAATCGAACGGGAAAACCTATAATAACTTTTAAGCTGACAATACTCATTCTAAAGGGTTACCTGTTGAAATATTAATTGTCGGGAGTAATGCATGTACATTGCACCGATTTTAAGAAAGCAATGGATGTTGCTGAAATGAAATTTTAGATTCAAGTCAATTGTTAAAGTAGAGAAATTAATCAATAAATGACATGTGTGATCCTCTTAGCTTAGTTCAATGAAAATGAATGACACGTTCCTCCAATTGTGTTATTTATAAAATCTTCACAAAGATGGGAAACTTCAAGAAAATCATATATGTTGTGTCATTACACATTTGGGTCTGGACAAAAGATGCCAGGCAAATAGGTTACTGTCGAGCAAAAAAAAAAAAAAAAAAAAACATTTTGCGATTAATAATGCTACGTCCGCGCTGTCACCAATTTCTCACACATATTTGTATTTATTTCTATGTGACAGTAATTCACAAGAGGTTTAAGTAGCTCCAATCTCTCACACATTATGTTTACAAATTACTACGAGTTGCTTGTGTATCAGAATGCTGATCACCTCGTGATATGGACGGCATTACGCACCGAACGCTTTGCTGTAGAAACTCGAATGGACCCATCACATGCCATGGTGGCGCAATTGATTAGCGCATCCGAGATCTAAACGGAAGGTTGTGGGTTCGAGTCCCATCCACAGCAAGTTCATTTTGCGATTAATAATGCTACGTCCGCGCTGTCACCAATTTCTCACAAAAAAAAAAAAAAAAAAAAAACATATATATATATATATATATATATATATATATATATATATATATATATATATATATATATATATATAAGATCCAATTTTACTGGAATTGATTTGGCCCTTCCACAAACTTTCGAATTTAATTTAAAATTAATTCTAAAATTTTAATTTAGAGTGCACCCTCTCCTGAGTGATACATCACTAACAAAATTGCTGTCATAACGTCACTTCCTATCATGTTAAGAGCGATTTCAAATGTTAGGCCCTAAACGAATGCACGATACCCGCCCAATGCAGGCCTATATGACGAATTCGAATGATATTTTTATGAATCCGGATGACCAATGACCAAATCGGGTGGCCATGTACAACGAAATTGTATGACCCGACGAATTTGAATTAAAACGACGAACCGGTGCGAACATTGACGAGTTAGAGTGCACCAGGTTTAAAGTTGTTTGATCAAAGACGAAATCGAGTTGGCAAATGTACAGTTTCGATTTTTGGGGACGAATTTGAGCTAAACAATTGTTGAATTCGGATGAACATTGTGCGAAATCGAACGGGAAAACCTATAATAACTTTTAAGCTGACAATACTCATTCTAAAGGGTTACCTGTTGAAATATTAATTGTCGGGAGTAATGCATGTACATTGCACCGATTTTAAGAAAGCAATGGATGTTGCTGAAATGAAATTTTAGATTCAAGTCAATTGTTAAAGTAGAGAAATTAATCAATAAATGACATGTGTGATCCTCTTAGCTTAGTTCAATGAAATGAATGACACGTTCCTCCAATTGTGTTATTTTATAAAATCTTCACAAAGATGGGAAACTTCAAGAAAATCATATATGTTGTGTCATTACACATTTGGGTCTGGACAAAAGATGCCAGGCAAATAGGTTACTGTCGAGCAAAAAAAAAAAAAAAAAAAAACATTTTGCGATTAATAATGCTACGTCCGCGCTGTCACCAATTTCTCACACATATTTGTATTTATTTCTATGTGACAGTAATTCACAAGAGGTTTAAGTAGCTCCAATCTCTCACACATTATGTTTACAAATTACTACGAGTTGCTTGTGTATCAGAATGCTGATCACCTCGTGATATGGACGGCATTACGCACCGAACGCTTTGCTGTAGAAACTCGAATGGACCCATCACATGCCATGGTGGCGCAATTGATTAGCGCATCCGAGATCTAAACGGAAGGTTGTGGGTTCGAGTCCCATCCACAGCAAGTTCATTTTGCGATTAATAATGCTACGTCCGCGCTGTCACCAATTTCTCACAAAAAAAAAAAAAAAAAAAAAACATATATATATATATATATATATATATATATATATATATATATATATATATATATATATATATATATAAGATCCAATTTTACTGGAATTGATTTGGCCCTTCCACAAACTTTCGAATTTAATTTAAAATTAATTCTAAAATTTTAATTTAGAGTGCACCCTCTCCTGAGTGATACATCACTAACAAAATTGCTGTCATAACGTCACTTCCTATCATGTTAAGAGCGATTTCAAATGTTAGGCCCTAAACGAATGCACGATACCCGCCCAATGCAGGCCTATATGACGAATTCGAATGATATTTTTATGAATCCGAATGACCAATGACCAAATCGGGTGGCCATGTACAACGAAATTGTATGACCCGACGAATTTGAATTAAAACGACGAACCGGTGCGACCATTGACGAGTTAGAGTGCACCAGGTTTAAAGTTGTTTGATCAAAGACGAAATCGAGTTGGCAAATGTACAGTTTCGATTTTTTGGGACGAATTTGAGCTAAACAATTGTTGAATTCGGATGAACATTGAGCGAAATCGAACGGGAAAACCTATAATAACTTTTAAGCTGACAATACTCATTCTAAAGGGTTACCTGTTGAAATATTAATTGTCGGGAGTAGCGCATGTACATTGCACAGATTTTAAGAAAGCAATGGATGTTGCTGAAATGAAATTTTAGATTCAAGTCAATTGTTAAAGTAGAGAAATTAATCAATAAATGACATGTGTGATCCTCTTAGCTTAGTTCAATGAAATGAATGACACGTTCCTCCAATTGCGTTATTTATAAAATCTTCACAAAGATGGGAAACTTCAATAAAATCCTATCTGTTGTGTCATTACACATTTGGGTCGGGACAAAAGATGCCAGGCAAATAGGTTACTGTCGAGCAAATAACTTTCATGTAACTAAGCTATTTTAATTTCTTTTCTTGTAAAAAGAATGCGAATACATGTATGACATTTAAACACATGTGCCACTTAGTTTACAAGTTTAGATATTTATCACAAAAAATGCACAGGTAGATATAACAAAATAGACATACGGCAAAGTTTTGATTTCTGCTGATAATAATTGGTTAGAATGCGATTGTAGGCTCAATCATTGCACGTTAATTATTCCTAATACCTATTTGCCACTTAATAAATCCAAAAAAACTAATATCCTGTGCATTTTGTATTTCCTTAGTTGTTAATATTCAAATGGTATGCCATGAATACAGCAGTTCATTCAATGCGTTGGAAATCGCCCACCCGACAACAGAACGAACAAATGATGTTAACTGTGTAAATCCCATTGGAATGGGTGAAAAACATATGGCCTTTAATAATCGTTCATATCTCTGGTTTGCGTGGGTGGATTGTCATTGGATTTGCACAATCTATACAAAAGATTATAATTAATATTCACCATGAGAAAGAAATTCACAGCTTCAGTAGTTTTTGAGAAATCGGGGTTTATCTGCTTGCACCACTTTTTTGGACACCCTGTGAAGGGGTCAAATTTTTAATGCTTAAATTGTGTTCAAATGTATACCGTCGTTTGTGTCACGTCGTAAGGATTAAAAAGTATAGTTTGCCTTATCTACGGTTTATGGTTAATTAACTATATGGAAATATCGGTTCAAGACCATCCTGGGGTAAAGGTTAAAAATGAAATTTAACTACTAGGGAAAGATTAATAAATATTCAAAGGTTTAAAATGCTCCGATTCTTTTCAAAAGTGTATCAATGTGTTCGCCTCAATGGCCCGTATTCACAAAAGCGGGTTAACTTTACCCCTGGGTTAAACAGGGTTTAACCACGATCATGGGTTAAATTCATGTTATTCTCTATGGGATATTGCAGGACGTCCACCAAGAGCTGTCACTCAAGCTTATAAACAGTAGCCTCAATCACTTCTGACCCTTGATCAAATGCATCTAACAAAATCGATGCTGATCTGTATTGTCCAATGCAATGTGGACCCATGTGTGTGTATATGTAGCCCGCGGTGACCAAATGGCAGGAACGAAGTTGAATCTTGATCTGTTTACTAACACCGAGAGATGTCCGTGTTTTTTTTTCAACGGGGCCGGGGCTTGTTAAAACCTAGCCCGAGGTTGCTCTGGCTTTTGGCTTTTTCCGCTACCTTAGCCTCTCCTCTAGTACGGACGACGTGCAACGCTACGTGAACGAGCTAGTTAAAACCTTCTTAGTTTTTTATTTAATTTATTCATTTTATCGAAGTTTAGGATATTTTGCAGTTACATTTGTTTTATTTATATTTATGGTGAAATGTAGATTTATTCCCCTACCGACACAACCAGATACAGATACAGATATTAGTCAATTATTCCAATAGGCCTATTTATTATTTTTTGTTTTTTACCGATACCTATTTTATTGTCCTTAAAGAATTGCGTATTTGCGTAACATTTACGCACCTTTCCTGGTATTTTTCTAAATGAAACATTTGATTTTCAGAAGAACAAATAAAATTATTGCGATTCATTTACTTGCAGAGGTCAATCGGAAAGAGGATGATTTTAATGAAATGTGGAGTTAAGTATAATCATAATAAGACCTATCGTTATCGGGAGCGATCAGTAATCAGTAAGGCCGACCTTTCTGCCGACACGCCGCTAAACTCTCCAGTTCCCCATTCAACATCTTACAGACATGGAATACTGCCTGGCTTGATACTCCAAGACCAGACCAATTCTCTATCACACCTAAGACAGAACTACCACCTGGCAGCAATCTCCCACGCAAGGAATGGGTCACCTTAAACCGGATTCGCACAGGAGTCGGTTGCTTCAACAGCAATATGCACCGATGGGGGCTGCGGCCATCGCCAGCCTACCGGTGTGGCTCTCCATCACAGACTGGGAATCACATTCTCAATGAGTGCCCTACCTTTCGTCCGCCGGTGGACATAGATCTCTCTAACCCCAACCAACCAACAGTGAGTTGGCTCCAACGCTTACAACATGTTTAGCTGCTGCCTCATACGCAAGAAGAAGAAGAAGAAGTAAGGTCAATCGGAAAGAGGATGATTTTAATGAAATGTGGAGTTAAGTATAATCATAATAAGACCTATCGTTATCGGGAGCGATCAGTAATCAGTAATCAATACACGGTGATCAACCTCAACGATCGAATACGATTGGTAACATAACAAGCTCTAACAATAGAATCCAAAGCTTGATTGACAGGGACGTCCACCCTGTCGTTAGCCTTCTGTTTTAGCCCAGGGTTAAAATTAAAGTTAACCCGCTTTTGTGAATACCGGTGTGAAAGTAATCATAGTCCGGTAGGTATCATAGTCCAGGCTCCATAGACGACAACGGAATAAAGCGTGAAACTAATGTTGCGTGAAGAGTCAACTGAATCGATTGCCCTATTGTTCACCATTGTTCCCGGACTGTGAGTCCGGAAGACCATATCTCCTGCCACACCGGCCGTTGCGAATAAACGGAAATTATATATTTAAACAGTGCAAGTAATTTCCTTGCATAGTTATAGGGCTCATTATGACAAATTACTACATGGTCTATGGAATGCCCTGTAAAGTCGATATTTAAAAAGGTAGGTACTGTAGCAGAGTAGCTAGCTGCCGGGAAGCAGAGAATAACCTTTGCCAGACATCTGATTCCTCTGTGTTTCAACTTTGCAGTGATGTGGTTTTACCTCTCGTGCTGTAATGAATGTTTGGATTTCCCTTTAGGTGTTTTTTCCTCCCTCCATGGGGTTGACTCCCCAGTTCTGCATTCATGTTGCGAAAAAGCTACAAGAATATGAAATGAGCAGACCGAACGGTTACGACCAAATGTGCTCCCGATAAACGACCAACGAATCTGAATCTGTGGCTGACCAACATTAGAGGCCTAAGAACAAACAAGGGACAACTGAAGGCTAGGATTGCTAATACTCCACCTGGGACCAAACCAGACGTCATCCTCATAACTGAATCAAAACTGGTTTCTTCTGTTCCTGAAGATAGTCCTCAAATCTCGATGAATACCAACACTTGCATGAGGAATGATCGTTACGATAACAGTGTATGAGGTGGATGCCTTGTCTATTCTAAGATTGGACTGCCTATTGTCAAAGAATACAGGCTGGAACCAAAAGGCTTGAACTGATGATATCTACCATCCAAACAAAGAGTGGTCCATACTACTCTCACTTACTTACTAAAGAAAAAAGATAGCGGTAATAGCCTGGTATGATAAACACCTAGACCATTTTATTACCAAAACCAATGCTAACATCTGCATCCTGACTGGTGATTTTAACTGCCATCATCGTGAATGGTTGGACGGCATATCTTCAACTGCACCCACGATCTGACCCAAATTATTTCTGGAGCCACTCGTCAACTTCGCAACCGCATGGATCTCATCATCATCACCGATGCGCCAAATCTTTTATTTTCCAGTCTCCATTGATCACAGCTTTAGAACATCAGACCACTACCTTGCAAAAACAACACTGCAAGCCTCTCCATTATCTGATGCTACTCCACCAAGGCAAGTCTGGCTGTACAAAAAGCTGACTGTAATGGACTGGGAACTATCTTGTAGCAACTCCATGGAATAGTCTACTTATAAGAGACTGCCCAGATAAATCATGTGAGAATGTCACCAACACCATCAGTGATGCCATGCAAGAATTCATCCCACAAAAAGTGATCAAGGCCAAGTTGAAACTTATCCAAAATGGTGGAATGAAGGCTGCGAAAATGCTCTAAGAAAACAAATAGTGCTTGGAGACGGTGGAAACCTATCGGAACTCCTGAAGCTCGCCTAAATTACAACAAGGCTAGAAACGAGTACACACCTGTTTCCTGAAAAGCTGCTTCCACTCACAAGATCAGAACCAAAGATAAAATGATAGATAAGCTCCAGACTGGATCCAAGTCATGGTGGTGGACAGCTCGTCGCCTAATGGGTAAAGGAGGCAAGTCCGAAATCCCAGTCCTTAAATCAGGCAACTCCACATACCTCTCTGCCGAGGAGAAAGCTAAATGTTTTGCGAATTTCTTCAGTGAAAAATCTACCATTCCAGCTGCTGAAAATGACAAGCCTGTCTCCAGCATTCCTCAAAGAACTACCTTAGGCTGTGGCAACATTGTGTTCTGGCCAAGGAAGGTAAAAATCAACTTTTGAATCTAGATGTCGCAGGGGCCTCCGGATCGGATGGCGTCCCGGACGTCGTTTTGCCCCAGAACTGGGGGTTCCACTGGCACGTCTATTTTTTTCCAAACTTTTTTTTCCTTTGATAGGCCGCATGTCAGGATGTGGTAAATTAGCTGAAGTCGTCCCATGTTATAAGAAGGGTGACAAGCATTCGCATACTAACTATCGACCAATCTCCGTGCTGTCTAAGGTATCCGGGGTGATGGAGCGGCTGATCTGCAGAACAATGTGGCGCCGTCTTGATACACATTCATTGATATCAGACAGACAATTCGGCTTTGGGTCTGGCCGTTCTGCGTCAGATGCCCTGAATTGTGTTTCCCAGTGCGTCACTGGTTCCGTCAGTGACAGAGAAGAAGCGGGAGGTGTCTGTCTCGTGATCAGCGAGGCATTTGGCAGAGTGTGGCATCCTGGTTTGCTGGCTAAGCTTTCTGCCTTAGGATTTTTAGATAGGTATCTGGTTGGCTGCAGCACTGCCTGCGCGACCGCTCCTCAGAGTCATCCTAAACGGGAAGTTGAGTAGTGCAGGTGAACCACAGGGATTGCTCCTCGGCCTTCTTCTTTTTGTTGTATTCATTGACGATATCACAGGAATCCTGGGTCCATCCATCCTTTGCGCAGACAATGTCACGCTCATGACCATCATAAAGTTGAAGGAGGACAAAATCCCAGCTGCGGCCTCCCTGAACAAGGATTTGCAGGAAATCGAGTCTTGGGCAGCTTCGTGGGATGTGCTATTTAGTGCTGCCGGATGTGGAGCTGTAACAATGTCAAACGGGAAAGACGCTGCGGCCGGCCATCCGGGTCTCCACTTCTTTGGAACAACTCTGGGGTCTATTTACTTAGCATCTCCATCGGAAGGGACCTGTCTTGGTCTCTTGTGATAACCAAAATGGTTGAGACTGCCAGTCAGCGACTTGGATTGCTCCGTCGGGCTGCGCCCTGTCTTGAGACAACTCAGAGGGTCGTTATAAATAAATTCATGGTTTTATCCGGCATGGAGTATGCGGGCTCGGCGTGGTGTGGAGCGGCGCCCACCGCGCTGTCCAGGCTTGACGCAATCCAGGGGCATGCTGTTTCCGATCGTTTTTTGTACCTGGGGTGGGCTCGCCTCTCGCCGCGTCCACCCATTGGGTCATCGCGGGCCCTTTGGAATTGTCACTCTTTTCCACCGCATGTTTTGTGGACAAGTACCGGATATCCTTAGCCAGCTGCTACCTGAGCTGCTCTCAGAAAATCGCAAGGTTCAACTTGGCCTCCCACAGAAGATCATTTCTCCCATTCTCTGTAGGCTTGTGGAGCGACCGTCCTGCTCATGTGGCCTCAGGCCAGGACTTGCGGGGCTTCAAGGGGAAGTTAATTGCTATCTTGGCGCCAAATTGTCAGCGTTACTAATTAGATAACTGCTGTTAATGCCTTGATTAGCCCTGACATTTAAAAAAAAGTAGGTGGAGGGAATGGTTTTATTTCCCTGAGCGTACAACATGTACAAATAATTTGGAATTGGTTTGATTAAAATTGGATTGTTTTAAAAAATTTTACTCCACGATGACTTTGAACATTTTTTGGACTGTATTCCTAAACCTTAAGGTCAAAAGTTAGGCCAACTATTATTTTCTTAATCAGTGAGACTAGAAGAATACATTGGTCAATGATTTGGCTCCATTGAATCATTTTCATATTTTTTACCTCTGTATAAACCTTACCCCTTATTCCTCAATTAGCAAAACGGGGACTCTTGGGGACTTTTGATATATGTTTCTCCTAACAACATCAGAAAACTATCCTGAAAAAAATAGCCATGGCTTATTTATTTCCGCATTCTAGCTACACAGATCCTAAAGTTCCTGGACTATAATATATAAGGCTGCTTTTGGTCTTATCACTTGTAGGGTATGATACAATACACTTGTTATCACAAAAAATTATTTCCTGGTGATTTTTTTTTTATTTTCTGATTTAGCAAATCACCAATAGTGCCTTTAATTAAATCTTTACAGATATTTAAAAAATAAAGACTTTCATGAATTGACTTTTTATTTGTCATGTATTTCACTTTCATTGGCCATGCACGTTCTGTTTATTAAGTTTCAGATTCAAATTCATTTATTTTCCCAGTATCAACAGTATTTACATACCGGCATTGGGAAATGATAACATGAAAGTAGTATACTTTAAAATAAAAGTAATGTGTTTTTAGTATCTGTACATAAGTTGACTATAGACGAGGACACTGCAAAACGCAGAGCGTGGATCACAATGCCCGTGGTAAATTAAAAATATGAATAGGAAAAAATGAGTCTCAGGGAACGGTTCATTTAACATGAGCCTAAATACCAAACATACACTATAAATACAGTGTTTAGACAATGGAGACGAGATTCGTGTTTTGGTAGTTAGTGTTTAGCATTTAAATGCCTGATATCTTTAAATTCTAAAAATGTGCTTCGAAATTAAACACTTAAAAAGCGGAGGTTTAAATGGTGTTTAAATGCTAAACATTTAACTATTAATTTTGTGTCCATTTTCTAAACACTGTATTTACAGTGTATATAGGCCTAAAAAAGAAAAGAGTTTGTCTCAGCTTCATTTTTCAAGTCAAAAAAACTATACCCTAGGCGGAAATTGTTTTTTATTGCATTTTAAGACGACTAAGAAATACCATTTAATATAATGATAAAAGCTTAACCATTTGATGCTTTCAACAAGGAAGACTTCTTGACTTTAAGAAAGTCCAGTAACATAGAACCTGTATTCAACTTCACATGAATTTTCCAAAGTCATCATTATAGGCCAAACCACGACACCGAGATGCATGACATGCCCAGTCCGTTTATCAAGGTCATTTGTGATTGTGAAATGGTCCATCAGAAAAGGCAGGTAACATTCTAATACAATACATGTTGTTTGGAAATCTAGTTTCACTTTTTCATATCTGGTTGCTTATTGCAAATAACAAAACCAAAGTTTGACGAGTCTTTCGATGTTTCTTCATTTTGATATTTCAGTGGTGGTTGTGAGGTAATCTGAGAACACGTAGTAGATTCTATAGCCCACATTAATTTCCATCTACAGTGAGCGACGTTACTGTCTGGGTTTTGAACACCGTAAACGGTAAACTGGTTTGCATTATCACTAACTGAGTTCACTGAGTTGAGAAAATGAATTCGATGTTTAAGCATATAACCTGAATTGCAGTGGCTCACCCCACTTTGTTTGACTTATTAAATTAACTTTTAATTAATGACTTCTGCTTCTTCTTCTTTTTCCTTACCTGCGTATGACCGTACAATATTTGAGCGCGCGCGCTTGGTGAGTTTTGCGCTGTGAGATGTATAAGTGAGATTTTGCGCAATAAAAGTAAGATTTTATGCAATATAAGTGAGATTTTACGCGATATAAATGAAATTTTAGCGATATAAGTGCGATTTTGCGCTGTATAAGTGAGAATTGCGCTGTAAAAAATGTGAGTTTTGGCGTTGTGTAAGTGAGATTTTGCGCGATATAAGTGAGATTGTGCTCGACTTTAAGTGAGATTTTGGGCTGTTAAAGTGAGATTTTGTGCGCTGTATAAGTGATATTTTGCGCGGTACACTGCAAATCTGTTGGGTAAAAGTGGTGTTGGGCAAATACATTGCTGTTGGTCAAAACATGGTCGGTTGCTTACCAAGCGAGCATGGAATCTGTACTGCATAATTTTGTGGTATCTCATGGCCAGTATGTATTTGGTTTGATAACAAAAAAGATTTTAGGCCTACAATATCTGAATATTTTTATAATTGCATATAATTATATTGACCAATTATGATGGTTACAATTTTACCCAGCTTTTGTGTCTGTTGATATTTGAACCAAATGTTGGTGATATACATGATATAAGTGAGATTTTGCGTGATATAAGTGAGATTTTGCGTTGTATAAGTGAGATTTTGCGCGCTGTATAAGTGGAATTTTGCGTGGTATAAGTGATATTTTGCGCTGTATAAGTGAGATTTTTTGCGCGATATAAATGAGAGTAGCCTCCTGGACTCGAGGATTATGAAGGGTAGCAAGCGTTTTGCGACAGATACTATGTGACAAGTACGACGAGCTGGCGGTTTATTTATGAGATTTGTCTGATCATGTTGGTCATGATGGCGGCTTCGGCGATATTGGCAGTATTACGGATGTATGTTCTACAAAGAATACAAGCAAAATCAAAATCGTGACATCGATAATAAGCGATATAGCGAACATCTGGTCTACAGCACTGCTGAGTATGGCATCCCAGCATGGTGCAATAGCTCGCACACAAAGTAGTTGGACGCAGTACTCAACGAGACCATGAGAACCATTACTGGCTGCCTTCGTCACACTCCACCTGAGTTTCTACCAGTGCTTTCAAGCATTTGCCCCTGCAGTGCTTCGGAGAGACATCACCCACATAAACCTGGTGTAAGGGGGCTCCATGACAAACGAGCACAACACTGTCAAATAACACCAACACATCTCGGCCAGACAGAGACTACTGCTCTCCTCGTCGACCTTCTGTCCTGTCGACACCTGTTAACTCTCTAAGCTCCCCATTCAACATCTTACAGACATGGAACACTGCCTGGCTAAACCTCAAGACCAAAACCAATTCACAATTCACCATGTTCACTATCATCACACTATTACAGAACTCCCACCTGTAGCAATCCGTCCACGTAGGAATGGGTCACCTTGAACAGGAGTCGTTTCAACAGCATATACAATTGGAGGGGGGTCTGCGAACCGATCTTCCAACCCCTGCCAATGTGGCTTCTCCATCACAGACTGTCGGATCCACATTTCTCAATGATGCCCTAACCTCTCGGTCACCGGTGGATATAACTTCTTCTCAAAAACCCCAATCAATCAGCAGTGAGCTGGCTCCACCAAAATTCCAAAACACCTTTAAGCTGCTCTGGCTGCCTCATACGCAAGAATAAAGATTTGAAATGCCGACAGCCTATTTGCCTTTTTTTCGGAGTCCCTTCAAATTTAACATGGCGGTGACAGGTCATTCTCTCGCGCACCTGTAGATGATACGAGGACGATCACAGCAACGTCCCAGCAGTGCATTGTAAAAATCACAAAACCAGAATGGGTAGAGTCCTTGTGGGTTTGAAAAATTTCGGGTCCTGGCGATTTCCTTGGCCACAGGTGAAAAATGTGCCTTACCCATGATACTTAGGCGGCGCGGTTCAATTCAACTATTATCAATACCACGTAAAGAAAAGCCACATAGTCTGTTTTTTTCCAAACTCCAAATGCCCATTTTTGTCTCTAAATTGCTAGTGTTAGGTCATATCAACACCTTATGTTATTTCATTGGTGAAAAAAAACAGACACTAAAAAAAAACCATTTTAAAGCGGTCCCTGAAAGATGCCATTTACTACTGTTTCTGTTTCTTCTTCTCTGTTTCTGCGCCTAAAAAAAGTCGGATCCCGACTTTATTAGTAAACAATCATAAAATCACCATTTCTTGACACTAAATACAGCATGTTTACGCTTAGCCACTTACATGGGTGTTTACTACATACAACTACAAATACAAAACATTTCCCAACACAACAGTGCCAAAAAAATGCACCTTGATGAAAAATAAAGGGGCGATGTTTGTTTAACTTTTGAAAAAATCGCCTGATAGTGGATTTAAAGGGATTTTATTTATTGGTATGACTATGCAGGTTTTCCCAACCTGGGGGTCGCGACCCCTTTTCGGAAAGCGACCTTAAGAAGAGGGTCGCGAAGTTAATTTAAATGAAAATACTTTGTCCAAAGGCAGAACATAATTGGCATACTATAATTTAACTATCTCAAGCAGCCAAACTGATGTTTGCAGTGTTTGAATTTAATCATTTGAATTTGTATTTGATCATAGTAAAAAATTTCCGCGCGCGTTCGCGCGCAAATCAGTGTAAATTGTCAGTTACAGAACTGTTTTTTCAAAACCAAAATTGGAACTCGAACTATAATAATTTAGTTCATGTCCAAGCAAGCCAAACTGATTTTTGCCGGTGTTTTGAAATTAATCATTGACTTTGTATTTGACGGCCGAACCCATTGATTGGAATTAGTGTATTTTTGCACACTTGTGCGCACTTGTTTTAGAAATGGAGAGCACCATGCCCTTAGAATGCCACAACCGATTTTGGTTTCCGGAGGTGCCCTTGCTTCCCTGTCTCAGCAGATTAAGAGCTTCCTGTAGAATATAGGCGAGCTTGTTGCAAGCCCCTTCTCCTGGCTTGAAACAATTGGCTTGCACTGATTATTTGGTAAAAAGTTAATGGGTTCGCCGCAAAGTAAGTGTCAAACAATGGAGCGCGGGACAAAAATGTTGGGAAACCCTGATCTATCGGCACTAAAAGAAAATCATAATTATATACTTCATTAATAAATTTAAGATTGTTTATTGGTTTGAAAACTCTACACGTGGATTAAAAAATAGTTCACTATGCGGCGAGAAATCGGCGCCATTCGTAAATAGTACCCTAAGCAACGCCCACCCGTAAATAGTCATTTTCAGACGTATTATTACGGCCAAAGGTACTATTTACGACGCTAATTCGCGTAACTTACTACGATCGCGTAGCGCGTCTGCATGTGCGCCCGTAGTGGTTTGCATGCTTACTACCACATTCATGCACATGCTTGACGTGAATTCATTGAATGAAAATGCCACTAATTCAATGTTTTCATGTTTTAACTGGAAATTTATTAATGAAGTATATTAAAACAAATATATGCTGACTCTATTCGAGTCTCTGCGCTTTAAAACTATGGTCCCTAGGTGATACATTAGTGAGATTTTTGCTGAGGGTGGGCGCCAATAAAAAGTATTCAGATTTTATGCCAATATAAGTGAGATTTACGCGATATAAATGAAATTTTAGCGATGAGAAGTGCGAATTTGGGCTGTATAATGATAATTGCGCTGTAAAAAATGTATTTTTGGCGTTGTGTAAGTGAGATTTTGCGCGATCTAAGTGAGATTGTGCTCACTTTAGTGAGAATTTTTGGGCTTTAAAGTGAGATTTTGTGCGATGTTATAAGTTGAATTTTTGCGCGGTACAACTGCAAATCTGTTGGGTTTAAAAGTTGGTGTTGGCAAATACTTGCTGTGGTCAAAACATGGTCTTGATGCTTACCAGCGAGCATGGAATCGTACTGCAGAATTTGTGGGATCATCATGGGCCCAGTTTGTATTTGGTTTGATAACAAAAAGATTGTTAGGCCTACAATATCTGAATCTTTTATAATTGGCAATATAATTAAAATGACAATTATGATGGTACAATTTTACCCAGCAGCTTTTGTGTCTTTTGATATTTGAAAACCAATTGTTGGTGATATACCTGATATAAGTGAATTTTTGGCTGATTATAAGTGAGATTTGCGTTGTATAAGTGAGATTTTGCGCTGTAAAAGTGAATTTTGCCGTGCAAATGAGATTTTTGCGCTGTATAGTAGATTTTTTTTCGCGATATAATTGGGGAGTAGCCTCCTGGACTCGATGATTAGAAGGGTAGCAAG
The DNA here is from genome assembly GCA_023653785.1 of Ophioderma brevispina. NCBI lineage: Eukaryota > Metazoa > Echinodermata > Ophiuroidea > Amphilepidida > Ophiodermatidae > Ophioderma > Ophioderma brevispina. The sequence goes on from JAMKCH010001521.1 coordinate 17,825, forward strand.
CGTTTTGCGACCAGATAACTATTTACAAGTACGACGAGCTAGGCGTTTATTATGAGATTTGTTCTGATCATTTTGGTCACATGATGGCGGCTTCGGCGATATTGGCAGTATTAACGGATTTGTTCTACAAAGAATACAAGCAAAATCAAAATCGTGATCACATCGATAATAAGCGATATAGCGAACATCTGGTCTACAGCACTGCGAGTAATGGCATCCCAGCATGGTGCAAATAGCTCTCACACAACGTGTGGGGACGCGATCAACGATACCATGAGAACCATTCTGGCTGCCTTCGTCACACTCCACCTGAGTTTCTACCGAGTGCGTTTCAAGCATTGGCACCTGCAGTGCTTCGGAGGAACATCACCACATAAACGGTGTATAAGTCTCCAGACAACGAGCAACAACATCTGTCAATAATCCACACCACATCTCAGACAGAGACTGCGCTCGTCTCTGTTCGACCTTTCCGTCGGCACGCTGCTAAACTTTCCATCTCCCCATTCAACATCTTTACAGACATGGAACACTGCCTGGCTAAGACTACCTCAAGACCAAACCAATTCACCATGTTCATTCACCCTATGACAGAAACTCCCACCATGGTAGTAATCGTCCACGTAAGGAATGGTTCCACCCTTGAACAGTGTGCGTTTCAATTCAACAGCAATATACTGAGGGGCTGCGACATCCCTCAACCTGCAGTGGGCTCTCCATCACAGACTGCGGATCACATTCCTCAATGAGTGCCCTACCTTCGTCCACCGTGATATAGACTTCTCAACCCCAGCAATTCAGCAGTGAGCTGGCCTCCACCAAATTTCAAAACACATTTAGCTGTCTGCCTCATACGCAAGAAGAAGAAGATTGAATGCCGAACACCCTATTTGTCCTGTTTCGAGTCCGAATCAAATTTTAACATGGTCGGTGACCGTCATTTCTACCTCGCTTAACTGTAGATCATACCGGACGATTCAGCACCTCACATCAAGTGCATTGTAAATAAGTCACCAAAAACCAGGATTGGGTAGAGTCTGTGGGTTGAAAATTTCGGGTCCTAGGCGATATCCTTGGCCACATGGAAAAATGTGCCTTAAACCCATGATACGTAGCGCGGGTTCCAGTCACTAGTACATACTCACTTAAACCATGATCGAGGTCATTTTTTTTTTTTCCAAATCAAAATGCCCTTTTGGTCTCTAAATTGCTAGTGTTTAGTCATATCACACCTTATTTAATGTTCAATTGTGAAACAGACACTAAAAACGCCTTTTAAATCGGTCCTGAAGATGTCATTTACTACTGTTTCTGCGCCTAAAAAAATCGGATCCCGACTTTTAATTAGTAAAACAAAAGCATAAAAATCACATTTCTTGACAACATCAGCATGTGACGCTTAGCCACTTCATGGGTGTTACTACACAATTTCCAACACACACAGTCAAAAAAATGCCCTTTGATATGAAAATAAGGGGCGCGGTTTGTATATCATTTGAAAAAAATCGCGGATAGTGGATTAAGGGATTTATTTGGTAGAAGCTATTCGCAAGGTTTCCCACTGGGGGTCGCGACCCTTTTTACGGAAATGCTGACCCTTAAGAAGAGGGCGCGAAGTTTCATTTAAAAGAAAATACTTGTCCAAAAGGCAGGACAAAGTGGCAAATAATTATAGGGGATTTTAACTATCTCAATCAAGCCAAACTGATTTTTGAGTGTTTTATTAACAGTGAATTTGTATTTGAATTAGTAAAATTCCGCGCCTTCGAGCGCAAATCAGTGTAATTGAAGTGTCACTTACAGAACTGTTCAAAGACAAAATTGAACTCGACTATAAGGAAAATTATGTCATGTCAAGCAAGCCAAACTGATTTTGCAGTGTTTGATTAATCATTTGAATTTGTTTTGACGGGGCCGAACACGATTGCTAATGGAATTAGTGTATTCTTGTTTGCACACTTCGTGCGCCCTTGTTTGAGGAATGGATAGCACCATGCCAATAGAATGCCACAACCGATTTTTTCAGTATTGCCTCTTGCTTCTCCCTGTTCATCAGCATATTTCATAAGCTTCCTGTAGAAATATAGGCGAGCTTGTTGCAAGCCCCTTCCCTAGGCTTGAAAAATTGGCTTGCCACTGATTATTTTTGAGTAATGGGTTTCGCCGCAAGCTAAGTGTCAACAAATGGGGAGCCGTCGGGACATAAAAGGTTGGGAAACTCCTTAATCTATCGGCACATAATAATGAAACTATCCTTAATTATATATTCATTACTAATTTAGATTGTTTACTGCGTTGAAAACTCTATCAATTGATTAAAAATATTCACTGACTATGCGGCGAGAAATCGGCGCCATTCGTAAATAGTACCTCCCTAGCAACGCCCACCCGTAACTAGTTTCATTTTCAGAAGTACTATTACGGCCCAAAGTACTTTTACGGCTGCTTTACCATTCGCGTAACTTACTGCGATCGCGTAGCGCTCTTGCATTGCTCGTATGGGTTTGCATGCTTACTAACACAGTTCATTCACTGCTTGACGTGAAATTCATTGACTGAAAATTGCAATAATTATATATTGTTTTGCATGTTTACACATGGACATTTATTAATGAGAGATATATAAACAAATACATACTTGACTGACTATTCGAGTCTCTGGCTTAAAACTAGGGTCCCACATCTGTGACTACATTAGTGCTATTTTGCTGAGGGGCGCAGCCCCGAAGAAAAATAGCACTAATGTAGTATCACCTCGGGGCCATAGTTTTCTAACCACCGGAGCCTCTCATGTCAGTATATATTTGCATAATATGACGTACCATACCCGACGCATGGGTCATTCATTGTCATTGGAAGGTATTCTTGGGCGAATGAAACAACCATTTAGTTCATCATACATTATAACGTGCTTTAACGAAGCCGCCCATGTTTAATTATTTACGCTATCGTTTTTGCCACAAACCATGTTTAGTCTTTTCACACCAATTGAAAGATGATCGTGGGTTAGTCAAGTGCTGGCCTGTATGAAAGACATCGCGTTTTACTTTACTTTTAATATATGAAATTAAAAATACAGCTTAATTTACGTTTTCATTCCTTGAAAATATATGAATTTATCAATATGGCATACATTTGTGCCTAATTTTTTATAAAACAACTGAGCTGGATTTGAGAAATATAGCTTTTAAAATAAGATTAGGAAACTCTTCATCAGAAAGAAGCGCTACTCGGTACTTGAAAAGTACGTAGATTGCTGAACCGCGCATTATAGGGTTTCGAACACTGATCTCTTTACAATGGATTGGAAACCTGGGCTTCGTAATTGAGGCAATGACGGGCCATCTTTTGGTTCATCCAAAAAAGAGCCCAAGCAGGTGGGTAATAGCCGGTCATTTATACCAAATTTGTTCCCATTGAAATGTGTATAGCGATTATAACAGACTACAGAATCAAGTCAGTGAGCTCATTGTATTTGCTGCGTATGGGATGGCATTTCTTTAAAACGTGCACCCGGACACAAATTCTGTTAAACAGGTGTCTCTGGATGCTATTGTGTTCGGTAGACCAAGATGGTGGCGCCCGTTGCTCCATTCATACAATATAACAATTACTGTTGTGTAGCCAATCCATTGTATGAGATAAGGGTTACGGCGACTGCGATTATATAAAACAATAAACGACCCTTTAAAATGGCCACGTTTTCATGGATTTTAGTGTTTAGGCCAACTAAAACCTTTGTGAATCACAAATGATATCTTAAAAAAACCCCTTCGTTAAGTACCCCTTCTCAATCACTGAAAAAAGTGTAGTTTTTTTGCAAATAAAAAATTTATAAACGACTTCGCTCCTATCCTTGTGTGCTTAACGAAGTTCACGAGGATGAGGCTTGTGGCAAATTTACTGAAGTCACGTGATATATATTCGCTGGCTTCTGTTTCGGTATTGCATGCGGCGTTGTAAATACACCACAGGGAATAAACATGGTAGCTTCCATGTAAAAAGGTAAAGGGGACGGACATGTGTACACAGGAACGGAGTGCCCATCCCTCTTTCGAAGCGATTGGGCCAGGCTCCACCATATAATGTTGCTGTAGTGGGATCGCCACACCTCATCTACAGCGAGTCTGTTACCTTCCCAGCATTGAATAATGCTGGTACCCATTTATACACCTGGGTAGAGAGGTATAATTGAGGTAAAGCTCCTTACTCAAGGGCGAAACACATTGGCCCCAGCGGGGCTCGAACCCACAACCTTTGGCGTGCGGGCCGAGCGCTGATCCACTGATTCTGTACAGATTCCATGATTGCTGTACAGTTGTGTACATTTGTCGGAATATGTCTGGATTTTTTTCGCAAGGAATACTCCCATGGCCATGAAAACCATCTGGTACGTTTTATTTATGGATATTTCATTATTTATGTGCCGATAGATTCATACCAATAAATCGCTTTAATCATTGTACCTCCAAGCACACAAACAACCTACAACAAAACACCCAATACACACACACACACACACACGACGTCATTCTTGTAAATTCGCACAAAAGCCAACATATCAGCGCCCAACATGGTACACTGTACAAAAAAGGGCTGGTTATCCAGTCCATATAACAAAATCCTTGGGAGAAACTCCCCTCCAGTGCAAAAGTCCTTTGGGAAAGTGGTTTTCCATTTTTCGGCGGGAGAAATTTGTGCGAAACACACAAAATCGGTTTTTGGGCCGCCATTTTGAATCGTTCCAACGAATTTTAATTTTTTCCCTATTATGTGGTCGTGTGGATGTACCCCAAAGTGATTTGCAGAGGGAGGGTCCACATTTAGCCCCTATACACCAACAGGAGTGCGCAAGACCGTATACACGAATTATACACCTGGCCAAGTGTTTTGACCCTGTGCAAGAGTGTTTAGTTAAAAGTGTCCATATGCTAATTGCTATACAAAAATATATTATTTTTCGCTCATAACAAAAGGGAAAAATAAATAATAAATGGATAAAATATTACAAAATTATCACAATTCTGATGTCATTCTTCGGGTACTAGCTTTGTTATCATTTACGTTCATTATAGATATCCAGGCGGCATTTCGATATTTTATTAAGCTGGTTTGGTTGATAATAGATTTCTCGGACATATTACAATGTCTGATATTCCCGATTGAGAAATGTTGTTTTTCACACAAATGTTTATCAATACGACAATATCTTTGATCGTAAAAAATATGTAGAATTCGTCAAATATTTAAGCATGTCATTTGAATATTTTTCGCCGATCGTTTTAACAATCTCCAGGAGTTTGGTTGTGAAATACGCAATAGTTAAGGAGTTTTGACTCTAAGTGTGGCAGGTATACTTTGGAAATATCATGGCTGTTTACAAGATAATTGTCAAAAACTGATTTCAGCATGTTACACACTACAGTTATGAATTAATTCATAAGGTTTTCCATGCCAAAACAGGAAGGGAGTTCACCATACATCTTGGATTTTGCTCTAACTCTGCTCGGGAATAGTTTTTGTGGTAACCAAATAAAAACACAAGGAGTAACATCAAAATGCTGATTATATAGCTGTGTATCTCAGTTGAGACCCAAAGGATCAATAGCTCTGTGCAATAATACAAAGGTCATAACTGATTTAATTGTGGAGATTAACATGGCACTTTAAAATGAAAGGCCGTCACCTAATAATACCCAATTTTGCTCAAGGTCGCAAAAGTTTGATGGGCTGCCGTGTGAGAACGGAAAGGAATATGAACCTCCCCTTAGTTACCACAAAAACTATCCATGAGCAGAGTTAGAGCAAAATCCGAGATGTATGGTGAACTCCCTTCCTGTTTTGGCATGGAAACCTTATGAATTCATTCATAACTGTAGTGCGTAACATGCTGAAATCAGTTTTTGACAATTATCTTAAAAAACATAAACTTTTAGATATAAAAATGTATTACTGGCCCCCATAATGTGGCCATTGCGCACATTTTGAGTGGTCTCACAACGTCCTAGGTCCAACGGTTCTGTATATACAGTCAGTAGCACTTCGCTCAAAAAGGGCGTGACCAGCCTAAAGGGGCGTGGTCATTTTAGCTATTTCGGCGTCAGTGGGAATCATGTTACCAATCAAATATTGTTTCTGGACCTTCAATTAGTGGATTCCTGAAGAAATTAGCTCTGGACATATATTGCATTCAAAACCACAATGAGCTACTAGAGTATACAGTACTGTACTAAACACATGCCAGTACTTTGGGATAAAAAGGGTTCAAGATGTTTAAGGACAAAACATTTCATGATCATAATAAAATTCCTTAAAGGGGCATTTCGTGATCCACAGCCTCGTCCCCCGACTTGACTCAAAAATGTTGAGATTTTTATATCACCTGAACCGTTAATATTAGTAATCCACGTGTTATGATGTGTACCTAATCACGTGCAAATTCGGTCGTATCTATATATCATAGTGGCCTATGAGACCTTGGGAAACAATCATTTGCTCATAACACAAAACTTCAAGGTCGGGATCAACTAAAAAGTTGTGAATAAGCTTTTCTCAAGGATATCTAGTGAACAATAAATAAAAACAGAAGATGCTTGAATCACGAAATGCACCTTTAAGTACTAGCGCTTTGTGGGCTAAAATCAGTCTTAAAGTAAAGGTTTTCATGTGTTACTATATAAAATGATTTTTATGGGATCACATGACCTTATTGAAGTGAAATTTCCCAAAACTGGTGCATTGTGGGAGGACCTCAATACACCCTCTGGTATGGACCAATAACGAGAGTGTTTTAATTCTAACTTCTAGGTCTAATGTTATTTATGACTTGCACATCGGATAACATATGGATTCGTTTCGGCTAGTAAAAACATTTGGATTTCCTTGTTTCACTTTCGTTATTCAAGAGTATGTTGGACATCAATCGTGAAAGCGATACCTTAGCAGACAAAGATACAACTGCAGGTTGGCAGACATTTGATTTTTATCCCTGTCACCAATTGAAGACAAAATGCTTGTGAAAATTAGATACCGTCGACTGTTTCTGGCAAATGTAATTTACGCATTCTTGATGATATGCAATGTCTGTTCTGAACTGACATGGAGCTTTACGCCTCGTCAACTGATTGAACTTGAGGGGGAGCAAATGAGTATACACATTCACTGTCGAGTGACACTACAAAACACCTCGATATCCATCGCCGACTATTTCTTTGACAAGAAATGGGAATGTTTTGACGAGCAATCACTCTATCATTGATGATTACTACACCAATCGAAGCACCCATTATAAATACTGATGCCCTTCATGTTGATTTCAAAATTTTAAACTTAACCCGTTATGATAGCGGTATTTATAGCTGTGGGCTTTATGATGGTGATCCTCGAAGTGGCTCTCTATACGAGTTTTATCAAGACGCAAATTTAACTCTCATTGTCTTGTATTATCCTGGCATTGAGTATCCTATCTGTATCCTACTACTTCGCTTGAGCTGGATTCGGAAGGGAAAGTCTCAAAGATGATATTGTTTCATGTCAGTCAGAATCGGGAAATCCTAGCGTGACTCTCCAGTGGTCCCAAGGAAACGTCGCTATCAGCAATACATCACAGATACATATACGAGAAAGTCAACATGATGGAATAGTAACATCTGACATCGAGTTTTGATACAACAGCCAGTTGCGTAAATTTCTTGTTGACATTGGGGGGGATGGGGGTTGCTGAAGATTTTATGAATGAAAAGGTTGCTGAAGAGATTCATTACTAAGCATATGTGCGCGCGAAGCGCGCTGAATTTTGCCATTTAAAGCTAAAATTTTTAAAATAATTGTAATTAGAATAAAATGCGCGCGAAGCGCGCGGAAATTTACCATTTTTAACTTTATGGTAAAATTGAGGTTATTTTTGGTCAAAAACCCTGAACTGGCATCAACTTGGGGGGGGGGGGATTGTCGTATTGACCATCCCCCCTCATCAAATTATTGGGGGGGGGATATATCCCCCCATCCCCCCGGGATTTACGCCTATGACAACAGCCCTTGACAGCAATGCGGTATACAGGTGCACAGCCGTGAGCTCTGGGATTTTAACAAATCGACAAAGTTGCTCTATTTCTGGTGTGGTCCCGCTCTCATTATTTCTTGATCCTGCTGAGGGCATCGCTTCTCCCAAAGATTCCATTACATTTACTTGTGACACTTACTATCCTAAAAGTTTTCCTATTATCTGGATGTGGCAGATGCAACCACAGGTTGATCCATCACGCGTTTCATCTACTGAAAATGTCCTCAAAATAACTGACTTGGTTATTGAAGACAACGCTACAAGCATTCTGTGTTACGCATATATTGGCTATCATTGGGTTCAAGCGAAGGCAGTCTTGTACGTTGAGGTTCGAAATCAAACCGAGCCATCGAAATTCGACGATGTTAAAAAAACACAAACGCCAATCTGGTGGATATCAGCAATTGTCATTGTTACTGTAATGATGATAATAACATGTATAATTTCCGGTGTGCTTTTCCTGAAAAGCAGAGCCAATAATAGAAAATTAGCTATTCAAAAGACAAACCAATCCAGAGAATCCACTGTGCTTAATATTTCATCCCAAGGGGAGTTGCCTATAGCGAGCTCTAATTCTGCAGTCAAACACATAGCTACAAACGCCAACAGGGATAGATCCGGCGACAAGTCCAAGAATGAGTGCATCTATAGCAACGAACAAAATCAGGTACCGAAAAGTAACACAGAAGAGCTTTATGAAGTAACATGTAGACCTGCCGTAGCAGATGTAGTATACACAAACTACAGATTCTGAACTTTAGGGAGCGGTCATTATTAACGCCGGGGGAATTGAGGAATTCAACTTTTTCTTCAGCTAAAAATTTAGAATTCTCCTTCCCTCCTTATTTCTTTCTTTTAAAAGTTCATGATACCCCTCTCCGTCTTTGATGAACATTTCATGTTCCCCCTCTCGTTACAACTTTTTCGTGACTCCCCCTCAAATCCCACCCCCCCCCCGTCCCCCGCGTAAATTATGACCCTTAGTGTAGCTAAACCTCTCGAATAAGACCTTATACATATACTTCTGTGCCTGACGTTTTACCTTTTCATAGGTCCAAATGCAATGTTCTTCAGGTAGTAATTGAACATGTTGTTACGTGGCATTTTATCATTTAATAGACATGAATACTTGAGTCTTTAATGCTAATTAAGGAAATAAGTAGCTAATTAAGTGGTAGAAACTTGCTAACCACGTATTGTTTGAGTATTAGGCTCTTACTTTACAACCATTAAAAGCTATGGATGATCTTGTGCATCTGTAGAAGAGACTGTTCTGGTCCAACCCCCTCTGAGAAGTACAATCCAATATGGCCTTTTTTATCAACGCCATTGTTCTGACTGCTGCTACTGGCAATCCAAAACAAATGTTTCTGCTAGATTCATTGATTCCTTCCTATGTCCTTCGTGTACAAATAAATGTTCAAATTCTCTATTTTGTTTGAGAAATGGTGACTATTATTAGGCGGTCTTTGAAGTCTGAAGCTTTTCTCCCGTCTATAGATGAGATGACATGTGACGTCAACGCAGGGCAACGAACAAAACATTGCCCGGCAGTATGCGTGAGCACCTGCAGGGCTTGTGCTTTTAAAATTCGCGCTCAATCAGACGTGATAAGGCTATTGAATGTTGTAACTGTATGGGCAGATTCTTCACACCTCTACTATGTCAGTAGACCAGGTGCTAACTTGTGTTTGTAAACATTGATGTCACCTCATCTATACATTAGCTACTCTGCAGAATTCAACTACTGTGCACTGCCTAGACTACTGAATCACTGTGGTAATGACAGCCTGCTCTAGGACGGAATTGTTGGGCACTGGAAATGGCAGCTGAAATTGTGGAAATGACTGAGTTTGTTTTGCTTTGCAATTAGTCCAACTTGTTGATTTGTACTTTGTAGGCCTCTGAGACGGGTCTAGTGTACGCCCTACTTGCCAGGCTTTTATTTGGAAAATGCTTGGTTTGATCTAACTGTGGTTGTGCTAATTCAGATTTAATCAAAAATTAAATCTACTAGTCTACTTCAGGCTTACCACTTCAAATATTGTCTTACACTGAATGATAAAGTTGGCCTCATGTGATACGGCACCCAACCATTAGTTGGGTCATTTGGAGCCATTCGTGGAGAGCAGAGCATCATTTCTCAGTGGATTTGTCTTCTATGAAGGTTAATGAACACATTTAGCGGGGGTGCCCCTCGCGAAAGTGTGGGCGGAATCCAGGAGGGGAAAATTCATAATACAGGGGTCAAAAATGGAAAATGATTGGACTGCTGTAAAAAGGTAACCAAAGTGTTCGTCTTGTTACAAGGATTAAAAAAAGGTATAGTTTGTACTACTTACAACTTATGGTTATGGAGATATAACACAAAAATCGTCAAATGTCAAAGGTCATCAAGAAAGGTTAAATCTTAAATATTGCTCCGATTTTTTCAAAAATGGGCTCAAATTGTTCATCTTTCCTCAGAGACTGAAACAAAAAAATTTTGAACCGTCCAACATATTTTTAAAATTCGGAGATCAATAGAGGTCAATGGGGTTGACCTTGTTTGTCATTTATCTCGATAAACAAATTCAAATGAGAGTGTCAACTACTTTGGTTGCAATCCCTGTGGAAAGGTTAACCATTTTTAAAGAAATCGGTGCAATATTAATGATTTAACCTTTGGTGATGACCTTTGACATTTGACGAATTTTGTCTTATAACTCGGTAACCATACCTTGTAGGTAGTACAAACTATACCTTTTTTTTAATCCTTGTAACAATACGAACACTTTGGTTACCTTTTTACAGCAGTCCATGCATTTTTCATTTTTGACCCCTGTATTATGAATTTTCCCCCTCCTGGATTTTGCCCAAACTTTCTCGAAGGGCACCCCCGCTAAATTTGTTCATTAACCTTCATAGAAGACAATCAACTAAGCTAAGAAATGATGCTCTGCTCTCCACGGTCACGGAATTGCCCCCAAATGACCCAACTAACATAGGTATTTTTCCGTATTGAATGAACAAAAAGGATGTGACAATTAGCCTAAAAGGTGATGTAAATATGAAGACAGTAAAAGTACAAAAATGTAGATGATGTGTTTTTATGTCCCAAAGTGGCACTTTTCCAGGTGGAAATGTATATTTGAATCTATAGGTTTAACACTTGGGTGTATAACATGTATAAGGTCTTGCGCACTCCCGTTAGGGTATAGGGGGATAATCCACGTGGACCCCACCCCTCTGAAAACCACTTTGCCATTGGAATTTTTTTACCAAAACTCTGGTATTGATGGGGCACATTAAAGGTATAGTCACACAGAAGACAGCTCCCGACCCAACCACTTCCCGACTACACAAGACCTTATTTTTTTTCAAAATCGGCTACAGTCTTGTTCAAACTTGCAAAATTTACCATTTTTATCGCGACCAGGGATGATCTGCGAGTATCCCCGTCGTCAACGAGACAAGGGATGCTGAAACGCCGAGCAGTAGGCGACAGCCCGGGCGACAGCATCATGGAATCAACACGATCCAGCATGTTTAATTGGCGACGCCACTTGTTCACTCCCCGATTAGTCGCCGACCTTGAAACGACGGCACAAGTTGTGACATGTCGCTGTCAAGACTGCTCGTCGATTGGTCGCCGAGTGTTGACGCCAAGAAAGGTACCATCAAATAGACCAGCCCGCGACCGTCGACCCACCTCTCCCACCTACTTTAACAAACCCCCTTTCTGTCAAAATCGGCTGCCACTATTTTTCCAAATGTGCCCAGTGTCTCTTTAACATGTCCGCAGTTGGCTTGCATTTTTCTCTCCCCCTTGGAGCAATCTCATTGCCGACCACTTTCCAAATGCACACAACCACTCATGATGCGCACCAAATCATCGGCTATACCGCTTCCAAACGCTCTTGTGTTCAAGCTGACCTTCCCAATTCCAAACCCGCCACGATTTTGTTAAAGCTGCAAGAAAAAAATCGTGGCGGTTTTTTTCAAATGTTTTCCACGTGCTCCCGACCACACAAGACTGGAGGAGACTGTACAGGACAGTCCCAGACTTGGCCAAAACTACACCTGAAAAAGGAAAATTACGCTTTTCGAAAAATGGCCAATCGGCACCAGTCTTGAGCAGTCTGGAAGCGGTTTACCAGCAAATAATGGGTAATACTACAGACGACTGCACAGAACAGGCCCAGACCTTGCCAGAACTACACATGAAAAAGAAAAACTGCTCACGATTTTCGAAAATTCGCCAATCGGTACCAGTCTGGAGCAGTCTGGTACTGGTTTTCTAGCAAAAAATCGGCTGTGTGACTGAGCCTTTAACACGACCACATAACAGGGAAAAAAGGAAAATCGGTTGTATCGATTCAAACTGGCGTGCAAAAACCTATTTTTGGGATTCGCACAAAATTTACCCGCCGAAAACAGAAAACCACATTCCCAGACGACTTTTTCCATAAAATTTGGCTCATAATAGGAGAAAATAAATACATTTACATTGCTGCAATAAAAATTGAAAAGGTTACTCCAGTACGATTTAAGGAGCAAAACAAGTTTTGAATAGCGCAACCAAAATGCTTATTTATGCTAATTAGCGTAAAAACGCCATGGCCGATTTGATTTTTTTTCCACTAAAATATGCGTACTGATATTACATTAAATTTTGGGCAAAAATAATTTAGCGTTAAAACAAAAATGTCCACGTGGACCCCCCCCCCCAATACAATTCCTCTGCGTTTTGGTCCCAATTAGGATGTTGCAGAGTACCGTGAAGAAAGAAATTAAGTGTTAAAATACCCACAATTGGATAGACTCCGATGGATACCAAGTTTTATTTTTCATTGTCTTAGGACTTCTTGTTTTAAAATGGAGAGTCTTATAGGACATGTATGACTGTGTTGTGCACTGCACATTTATTGTCCGATAAATTTGAAAGTTTTTAAAATACACATTTTGTTGCCTAGTTCTTACTCTTTCATTTAACATCTTGCTTGTAAAAAGGTGTCTAAAATGACTGAGATAGAAGGCCCGAAAAACACAAAATACCCAAACCAAAAGTTGCAGTTTTTAGAGTGTGGGCATTGCAGTGTACTGTGACACGAACACACAATCAATATTGCAAGTAGGCTTTCTCGCTCATTCATTCGGAAACCCTCTCTGTGTAAAATCAATCCACACGTATTATAGCGTTGTACACACAGTGACCATTGAAAAATCCAAAAACTGCAACTTTTGGTTTTGGAGTTTTGCGTCTTTCGGGCGTTCTATCTCAGCCATTTTTGCACGCTCTTTTACAAGCGAGGTGTTAAATGAAAGCCCAAGACCTAGGCAATAAAATGTATATTTCGAAAACTTATCGGACTTTGGCAAATCTGATCGCAACCATAGGCCGAGAATACTTTTTTGATACCACTGTATGTCCCATCCCCCAAACATGTCTGTCCTTTACTTGAGGAATACGGTTGTTTATAGTAGATTCAAACCCATCGTGTCACCAGAGGAAAGTTTTGGAGGACAGCGTTCGATTAGCTGGGGAGAGTAGGTCGAATATGTGGCTCGAATTCACTTTTGAGGAACAAGATAATCTGGCCTTTCATGTTTGACATCATTTTTACATAAGAGTGCACAGACTTCTCTGTGTTCCTTTGTAACTAAAACAACTGGCGCTCAAAAGTCAGTAACTTTAACTCAACTGTTAAATGGAATACCACTGAAGCAAATACATTGAATGTTTTGAAAGTTAATGTAGCTGTAAATGCGGCATACGTTATAACGTTGAATGCTTTCATTAAGCCATAGAATCGCTTTCTCTGCTATCAGCCTACATGTTTCAATATTTAGCGTGGAATTTTGATTTTTACCGCACTCCACATGCCAATTCCCCTCATTCCAATGCCCATAAAAGACCTTTCGTAAAAGTACTAGAGGTGACACGATGGGATTGAAATATGTGTTTTCATGCATCCAACCATGGCTTCTTATATTCGACGAAACAAATAACAGGTTCAGTGCACCCGTTGGATCACACGCTTTATTCGTTATCACAACATTGAAACTCTGACGGAATAAAGCTGTTAATCAATGGGTGCACTGGCCTGTTTCGTTTCCGTCGAATATAATCATGCCCAAACCAAGGCCTTATATTGGTAAGTTTAAAAGTACTTAGATTTGTAATGCAAATCGGATTTTGACCCGGTCGGTTTCTCTGTGGCATGTTATATTTTGTATAGCGACATTTTTATTATGTATTAAAGAACATGAAGACATTTTCCATAAATGAAGCGCCCTCAATGTTTTTTCGAACCCGGGTTTTCTGGCATATTTTGAAATCTTTACCAGTGAATTAGAAAATCAAACATCCTGAGTGAATAAGCTGAATACGGCCTCTTTATGTCAATAATGATGATTTATGTTTCCCTATGAGGAACGATAAAAGAATAGCTGGCAAGTTCCAAACAAGGGGTTTGGGGGGCGGTTTCCTTGTGCTGTTGCTAATAAACCTTCTAAACTTTCGTGGTAGGTCGTCTACCATCCGTCCCTGCAAATTTCAGAGAAATTTGTATCCCCTCAAAAATCTCCGCCTGTCACTTTAAGGTTTAAAGCTCAAGACTGAGATTAATAGACATTGTTTTATGGAAAAAACCTGAAATAATCATAAAACGTCTTTTTTCCTCATTTAACACTAAATAAAATACTAATATGCATTTTAATTTTTTTGTATGATGGCCGTTTTAATTTGGACTTTTAAAAACTCAAAATTGAGTGGGCAAACAATGTTTTTGAATTCAGTATGCTCAAATTATCATAAAGGCTCGTTTGCCACTTGTGAAAGAAAACTTATTTTGAAAGCAATCTTTTGGGAAGGGGTTAACGTGCAATGTATTTCATAAATGATACCTATTGAGAAAAGTAATAATTATATTAAATTAGAGAATCATAAAGAAATTAAGAGACAAACAAATGATTATAAAAACACACCCATACACACACATTGGAGAGCAAAAAAATCAAATTAGTATAAAGCGCATTGAAGTGAAAGCAGCGCCATGACGGTGATTCGAACCCGTGATCAATCATACCTCTAAATAACGCAATACACAGCTAATTAGGCCATGAGGCAAAAGCGAAAAAGATGCTCGGATAAGGACCAAGGTGGCGCACCCCTGGGAAGTACATAATTCTTCCGAAATAATTTTCCTAAAATTATAGAAATCAGTTTTACGCGTGTTCTCACTTCTAGTATGTGCACATTCTCGAGAAAATGAATTAAATGTCATCTCAATTTATGCCCTGAATATCAGTGACTACGGGGTGTACACCGTGATTCATTGACTCCAGCAAATAATGGGGCTATTGATAAGTAAATCTGCTCGGTATATAGAAGACCAAACACTTCACAGATTCCTTTTTCATCTGGAACTTCAGAGCCATTGTTATTATCCATGCAACTGAAAAGATTGCAGGACCGTCACCCCCGACTTAGATTAAGCTATTTTTCATGACGTGGAACACAAATTACCCGTCCTCTTTCACGAATAAATAAAGTTTAGAGGTTCTACTGTGTGTTCAATTTTCTTTGACCCTATATTTCATCCTTTATTCGAAAGGGAAACGAAGGTGAACAAAGCTCATGAGAAAAAAAATTGTTTGGCAAACTGTGACCTAAAATCTTTGTGCAGAACCAAATCCGTAACTTGCCGCGTAACCCCATTTCTATGCAATTTATTGCGTTTATAGCAGAAATCGAAAATCATTCACCTATATGAAATGCAGGTGAACCGGTGCCGAACAAACTTTTAATTGAATAGAAAAGAGGTCCTATATAGATATGATTAAGTTATGGGTGTTGGTTCTGCACCAAAATGTTAGGTCATAGCTTGCCAATCAAAATTTCGTTCATGATTTTTGCTCATCGATATCTTCGTTTCCTTTTTGAATAAATGATGAAATATACGATCAAAGTTATTAAACTCCAGCAGAAGTTTAAGCTTTATTTTCTTCGTGAATGAGGCTGTAGCTCAATCTAAATCGGGCGGTGAAAACAATTCAAAAGCTTTTAACGTCATGGACAATAACAATGGCTTTGCAGTCCCAGAGAATCTGAAGTCCGTTGTCCTATTCACCCTATTCATAACGGGCGGATTTACTTATCAATAGCACCATTATTTGCCGGAGTCAATCTAACATGGTGTACCCTTGGTCACTGATATTCAGGGGGAAAAAGGGAAATTACATTTAATTAATTTTCAAGAAAATGTGCACATACTAGTGAGAACACGCGTAGAACTGATTTTGATAATTTTAGACAATTTGTTTTAGCAAAATTATGTACTTGTTAGGTGTGCGTCACATTTGTAAACGCTATGAGATCTTGCCCGCTAGCCTATATGTACCACACAAGACCGCTTGAAATCGGCTTACATTTTATTTCAATAAATGCCTTCATCTTGTAGTGTTTCTATATTATATAATGGCATAGGACTTCATGTAACAGTAATTCAGAGTCCTAGGACCTGGGGACCCCAAATTTCGTGACACCGGGGAAAGCCTAAAACATAATATTAATACCCCAGGCTCATTAGCGTGGTACTTGAGCCCTCTATTGTCGAAACTGTGTAATGAGTTGGGAATCGAGATAGCCGTTGCAGGTCTGTAAGATGTGGCCGGCTGCTAGCTACACATTCCCCTTAGTGTGTACAATTTCAACACAAATATTCCTTGCAAATACGTGTTAATCAATCAATCAATTTATTACAAATTTCCATAATACATAATACAAATATCAACCAATCAATCAATTTATTACAAATTTGCATAATACATAATACAAATACATCAAGGATCACACAAAACAATGAAATTAATATGGAGGAGATGGCCAAAAGAAGGCCAATAAGGCCAGATGCAGCCATCCCCTAAAACTTAATAGTTACATACAAAAACGAAGCATATAAAGACATCAAGATAAGGGGGAAGTAACAAAATAAGACATATGCCTCAGGATAAACATGTTTAATCAAGAGTATATTTATAAATGAGTTACTTTTTGTATTGATTTCTAAAATGTTTAGCTGATTTTGAACTTTTTAGATTTTCATGTAATGAATTCCAAAGAATTAAGCCTAGGTGTTCTTCAGATATGCAAGACAAGTGACTTTGATATTTTATGATTTTCTTGCTTACATATATTGTGAAAGAAAATGAAAATTAAAGTATTTGGTGAACGGGGGGGTTGCAAAAGTACAAGCTTTCTATGGTAACAAAATCTGGGGGTAGTACCCCTTTAAGCTCTCCAGAGATTGCAAAACATCCTCTCAGAATAATAAAAAAAAACACTAAAGCTAACCCTAAACAAGTTCATGTGGGTGCCAACTGGGCATTTTCTCCGAGCTCACTGAATCCTATGAGAAAACAGAAAAAGAAAACCCAAATGCTGATGCTTACTGCCTATACCCCCCCCCCTCGATTGTCGATGCATGCTGGGCTTGAAACACTCATCAATCTAGCATTAAAGGGATTTATTGGTATGAATCATCGGCACATATATAATGAAATATCCCTAAGGCGAGATTCCCAGTTTCAAGAGCAAAGTATTGCCCGGAGGAAAGCTTCCGACGGAACATGTCGCACGCAAAAATATCTTAGCCGGCACGCAATATTCACATTTTAATAAACAAACCTCACACTGAACATTTATAAGCCGCACGGGAGAAATCTTTTATAGCCAATTAGCAGTATTGATCGATCATTTTTTTTTTTTTTTTTTTTGCAAAAGTACAAGCTTTCTATGGTAACAAAATCTGGGGGTAGTACCCCTTTAAGCTCTCCAGAGATTGCAAAACATCCTCTCAGAATAATAAAAAAAAACACTAAAGCTAACCCTAAACAAGTTCATGTGGGTGCCAACTGGGCATTTTCTCCGAGCTCACTGAATCCTATGAGAAAACAGAAAAAGAAAACCCAAATGCTGATGCTTACTGCCTATACCCCCCCCCCTCGATTGTCGATGCATGCTGGGCTTGAAACACTCATCAATCTAGCATTAAAGGGATTTATTGGTATGAATCTATCGGCACATATATAATGAAATATCCCTAAATATGACGTACCAGATGGTTTTCATGGTCATTGGAGTATTCCTTGCGAAGAAACACCATTTTCATGCTTAACTTTCAAAGCAGTAGACGATTTAACCAAAGCATTGATTTAACGAAGCCGCCATGTTTATTATTTACGCTATCGTTTTGCCACAAGCCATGTTTAGCATGTTTAGTCTTTCACACCAATTGAAAGATGATCGGTGGTTAGTCAAGTTCTGGCCTGTATGAAAGACTATCGCGTTTACTTTTAACATTTAAATTTAAACACAACTTTAATTTCACGTTTTCCTTTAAAATATATAAATTTATCACAAATGGCATACATTTGTGCCTAATTTTTATCAAATGAGCCTGGATTCTTCAGAAATATAGTTTTTAAAATTAGGAAACTCTTCATCATACAAAGAAGCGCTCCTCGGTACATTGAAAAGTACGTAGATTGCTGAACCGCGCATTAGTGGGTTTCGAAATCTGATCTCTATACAATGGATTGGAAACCTGGGCTTCGTAATTGAGGCACTGACGGCCATATTGGTCATCCAAAAAGAGCCCAAGCGGGTGGTTAAGAGCCAGTCATTCATACAAAATTTGTTCCCATTGAAATGTGGATAAGCGACATAACAGACTACAGAATCAAGCCAATACGTGGATCCTGGGTTTCCTACCGGAAATAATTTTTTACCGAAATTACTATCCCACAATGCACCAACGATGTACGAGTAGATATGCGTCGCTCCATGCACGCTCGCGGTTTAGTGCGCCTCCTTTAAACTACGCGCACATTTTGTGGTGCAAGAGTACTCCTTACTGGTAAAATTTATGTACAGCAAACGGTTTCGCACAGTTATGACAGAAAAATGACCGTATGACACAAAACACCATAGAATATATATGCGCTATTTATTTTATCTATTCGTACATCGTTGGTGCATTCCTATCCCACAATGCATAGGAATTTCGGTAAAAAACGATTTCCGGTAGGAAACCCAGGATCCACGTATTCAGTGAGCTCATTGTATTTGCGCGTATGGGATGGCATGTCTCTTAAACTCGCACCCGGGATACAACTTCTTTTAAACAGGTGTCTCTGGAATGCTATTGTGTTCGGTAGACCAAGATGTACGCCCGTTGCTCCATTTATCTAATATACAATTACTGTTGTGTAGCCAATCCTTGTATAGATATCAGTGGTTACAGTGCGACTGTGATAAAACTATAATTATTACGCGACCCCTTTTAAAATGTCCATGTTTTCATGGATTGTTAGTGTTTAGGCCAACTAAAACCTTTGTTAATCACAAAATGATATCTAAAACACCCCTCTTTACATTTTTCTCAAATCACTGAGGTTTCAAAAAGTGTATTTTTTTGGCAATAAAAAATTCTAAACGAACTTCGCTCCTATCCTTTGTGTGCTCAACGAAGTTCACAAGGATGAGGCTTGTGGCAAACTTGCTGAAGTCACGTGATATATTTTCCCTGGCTTCTGTTTCGGTATTGCATGCGGCGTTGTAAGTATACCACATAGAATAAACATGGTAGCTTCCATGATTGCTGTACAGTTGTGTACATTTGCCGGAATAAATCTGGATTTTTTTTCGCAAGGAATACTCCATGGCCATGAAAACCATCTGGTACGTTTTATTTAGGGATATTTCATTATGTGCCGATAGATTCATACCAATAAATCACTTTAACGCTTTGCCAGAGGAAATAGTATAGAGGGTAAATGCCCAGCCACTACGCACATGTATGAGTGTTCATGCGTACCAGCTGGGCGTTTAAACCCTAAGGTTCATATGCACAAAATATTAGGCACTCTGCTAGCAGTGATGCCTTTCAGGGGTACAGGACACATATCCGTGGCGTACCGACCGGGGGCAGGGGGCAAGTTTTCCCCTCTGGCTCGAAAAAGCGAGACGATATCGACCAATTTCGGCCTAAATTAAAGTAATTTGACAACTTGAGTTCAGACTTAATTGCAACCCCCTTTGATGAACAACTTGGGAATTTTGCCCCCCCCCCCCGATCGACTGCCATGGTACGCGACTGCAATGATCCCTAGTAGGGCGGTGATGGTGCAACTCGGACATCAGGAGATGTGAGAGGTTGTCTCAGAACTTTCTTTTCTTTATCTCCTTTATTGAGTTAAGTATGTCAATAGGTATTTCTGTCAACCCAACTATGGTGAAATAATACTTGTTGCCTTGTAGATTGGTTCGTGTTTGCGAAAAAGGCTAAGGGACCATCCCCGACGGAAAAAGCATCTGCTGCCTTGCAAAGTGCCACAGTGAAAGACAAAGGCTAAGGGACCTTAAGGACCTTAAAGGGTGCTGGAGACCTGACGAATCCCAGCTACTATTTAGCTAATTGACAAGACGTAGCAACAGGGTTAAAGCCCCTGATTCCAAGTCTGTATCTCCTGAGTCAACATTGGTCTATACCAATATGGATGATCGGTTGGTCCTAAAGCCCACTGAACGGTCCAACCCTGATATTGACAAAAGATGCATGGACAAGTTTGTTAAACGTAAATCTGCTTTCATCATCACACGTAACGTCCAGACACTATCAACAACAGCCAAGAAAGAACTCGTACATAAAGCACAACTATATGATATTGATGTCATCTACATACAAGAACACCGCATAGTGCACAGCGAACCTCTACTGCAGGAGAATATCCATGGCTCTGCACTTAATTACAGCCTCCACCTGGAAGAATAAGAAAAATGCAGCTACAGGAGGTGTGGGGTTTCTTTTATAAACAAAGGCTCTCAAGTCATGTGCCAACCTTGTCAACTGTAATGAGCGAATCCTGAAGCTTACACCGATGGGTATTGGGTAATCCCGAAACAACAGTCATTTGCTGCTACACCCCTCACAACGACCATCCAGATGAAACTGTATCTCACTTTTACCATGAACTATCCACTGCCACCAGTACAGTTCCAGCCCATAATCTTCTGTACATCTCTGGAGATTACAATGCTAAGCTTGGGCCTGAAGACGCGATGTTCTCGTGCAACAACGAGTCCAACAGAAATGGAATGTACATGAAGGAATCCATGCAACAATGTAACCTTGTTGCCACTAACACAAGATTCCAAAATCAAACAAGCAGACTGTGAACACACACCGTCGCCCAAATGGAGAAATTAATAGCATTAAGAACTCAAGCACCTACAACACTTTGAAGCTGATAAGTCTGATCATAGAATTGTCTAGAGATCCCATGAAAACAATTGACTGGAGGAAGGTAGTGGGCGATACAAAGCTTTGCAAGCAGTGTACTAGTCTTGTACTGTAGCAGTACATAACAGGTTCAATACTCTTGTTGGTGAGCTGAAGATAAGAACTCCAGCAGAGTAAATGATGCCCTCACTTCAGCCAACAAAGAAATTGCACTAGAGATGCTACCTAGAAGAAAGAAGACGACTATTGTCTTTGCCTCAAATGACAAAGTCAGCAAAGCCAGAGCAAAACTGAAGTCAGCAGCCACCGTACTAAATCCACCAAAAGCTCCAAGCAGAACCTTGATGCTGCTAAGGCTGCACTTGATGATGCTTACACCGTGGTGCCTGAGGAGCATGTTAAAAGGTTGAAGTACTTGACACCCCACATCTTGAAAACAAGCACGCTGCTGCCTGCGAGCTGACTGATAAGAAGGCTACCCCAACTATAAGAATCAAAGGTCAAACAACTGAAGAGCGCCTCGACATAGGGTTTCAGCACTTTAGTTCTCTACTTGGCAAGCCAGTTCAGAATAACACTAACCTTGATGAACCTTTCTTCAACCACAAGATAGAAGACACCCTTCCCATCCAGACTGGACCTTTGGAGAGGTACTTCAGATCTGCCGGAAGAAACTGAACAACACCAAGACGCATGGTCCCTCCCGACAACATTCCTGCAGTAATCTGGAAGAGTCCACTATTCCATGATCAACTGCTAGAATTTTGTAACTAATTACAACACCTACATGGGAAACAAACCAGATGCCTTATCAACATCTTTCATCACTCCTCTTCCAAAGTTCTCCAAACAACTCCCAAAAACTACAGAGGGCACGTTTCTTCTAGGGATCGTTAATAAACTACACCACTACACCACGAGGGAGGGAGGGAGGAGGAGGGAGGGAGGAGGGAGGGAGGGAGGGAGGGAGGCGGAGGAGGGAGGGAGGGGGGAGGGAGGGAGGAGGGAGGGAGGGCAGGGAGGGAGGAGGGAGGGAGGGAGGGAGGGAGGGAGGGAGGGAGGGAGGGAGGGATGGCGGGAGGGAGGGAGGGAGATGGGAGGGAGGGAGGGAGGAGGGAGGGGGAGGGAGGGAAGGGAGGATATTATTTTCTTTTTCCGGGAATTTCGTTATTTGTTCATTAATGATCTATTTTGAATATAACAATATTCCTTTGTGTGAAAAAACCTTTTATTTTTCCTTAGTTTTAGTCATTGAAATTTAACGTTACAATGCCCTTGAAAAAGTTAGTGCAGAAGTAACGACCGACTATCTTGACTCCTGCAGATGCCGGTCTCAAAAATGGTTTTTCACTTTGATCGCCCCGCCCGCTATCCATGTTAGGGTCAGTGTGAAAGATGAACACTAAACTTGTGACGAAACTTTCAATGCTGCGCATATGTTTTACAACGCGCGAATGGATTACATACGGGCGGTCCGGTAAGGAGTAATCCTGTTTCGAAAATTGAGAAAAAGTGTGGCGTAAATTGAAACCAGTGTTCAAAATCTCAAGGAGGGAAGATATCGAAAGGCCTTGTGGGAAAAATGGATGCGACCGTGCGATTGCGTGTCACTTTTCCCCGTCGTGTCTGCGAGCACCGAACTACCCGACAAAAAAGTTCAATTTTCTCGCTATAGGTTCTATAGGTCAGACCCAATTACGAACAGAGTCAAAACAAAACATAGTAACGGGCCCCTCTGATGCAAAAAACATCCATAGAACCCCTTCGTTTTCCGGAGATATTAGAGATTTAGTTCATTTACACACATATTCTAGACGGACTGATAACGGTTAATCTTCGCGCAGTACCAATTTAGATAATATAGTTCGCAGTCTGTGACACAGTGACTACACCGGGAAAACTGACCG
>JAMKCH010001522.1:0-90672 GCA_023653785.1 Ophioderma brevispina
TTGTTGCTGGTTACTACGCACTGAACGGACGGGTAATACACTTGCGGGTGTGGTACTGGCTGCCCTGCGAACACGAGCTCTAGCACGGCCCCGCTGCTGATGATTTGGTTTTGTAGCGCCGATCATGCTTGAAAGAACAGGAACTGACGATCCAGCGACGGCCTGATTGGATGACGCACTGGATGAAGCTTGCGTATTATCCGTAGTTTGACGCAATACTCTAGTTTTGCGAATACGGGTCTACGCACCCTCACAACTAATCCCTTGTTGTTAAATTTTGCCGCCGAAGCCGATCTTTTTGTTCCCCTCAAACGTCTTGGCATGATTAATATTGTTGAAAACGCCATAACAGAACTAACTTACGTAGTAGAATAAACAATTTGTAAAGTCCTGGTGAATTGATAAGCTCTATTTGAAAATCAAGAATCCAGGTGTACAGTTTATTTCTGAAATAGACAAAGTGTTAATTCTCTGCCACACGACCACACCCTAGGAGGATCAAATTGCTTATGAAAAATCGAGTTTGAGCTCTGAATCGAACGCAAAACGTCCGGGATTGGCCTATGGAAACAAGATCAGCCACCTGATTGGCGAGGGACTGCACAATCAAGAATGCACTCAATAACAAGTGCATGGCAACGGACTGAACCATTTCTTCTGCGGGGTCAAATTTGTTTTCTTTAGAGGACTTCAAAAACGTTATTCCCATGCACCTCCCCCTTAAAACTAAATTCTAACCCCATTTTTAGCCACTATGTTTATCTTAAGATTATTATGTTACCAAAATCAAATATTTTGTCTCCGGGGTCCTTTGACGGCCATCTTGGAGTAAGAGGATTATTAACCATACAAGTTGGTTCAATTTAGTTTTAAAGTGTGTCAAATGTTCAGGTCTCATCATAAGGATCGAAAATGTATATCTCTGAGGCAATATCTGTGGTGTTCAGTTACATAGATATGGGTGAAATGTGATAAAGGTCATTGAAACTTTATTGGTCATTGTACGATGAGTCCAATTTAAAAATGGCTTCAATCTACATAAATCGGTCAAATTGTGTCGTATATGCGTGCACAACCTGGAAATGTACAGTTTCAGATTTATAACATTCCGATTTTGGTTTATGTTTTAGGAAGTAACTGAGTTTTGCCTAATTCCATACAAAACAATGCATATTTGACAAGAGGTAACTTTACACCTAGTTTTACTACCCATCTAAACATCCTAGCTAGTGCAACTATACTTTTATGGATTATTGTATGTCATACCAACAAACTGACCACCAATTTGTTCTGTTAAAGAGCCAGCATTGTGAAGGTTTGGGCTCCCCCTGTACAATGACCATTCAAAAAGTTCAATTTGAATTTAATACAGTATTCACCCATTATCTCTATATAACGAACATCCACAAAAACATGCCAAACTATATATTTGCTGATTCCTTATGATGAGACGAATCATTGAGATACTTTTCAAACTAATCGACCACTTTATACTACTATGACTGATCGTTTTAGATCCAAAATGGGGCCCACACGGAAACCGTGGACCAATATTTGATTTTGGTAACATCAACTCTTTAAGGGATGTCAGAGAAGAGATGCTCAAAATAATGTTAGAATTTACTTTTAAGGGGGGGGGGTGGATGGGGGGGGTGGATGGGAGACTACAAAACTTTTCGCAAATGGTTGATTACAACGAAAAGTGTACAAATTACACCTTGTACAGCAAAGTTAAGCCGAATTCAGCATATCTAATTTATTGGCTTTCATCAAAAAGTAAAACATAGAGCGTCATTATTTAAACTTCCTTTAGAATTGAATATGGTTTAATTGATATGCCTACAAACGGTCGCTCTTACCAACTTTTTTAATCCATATGTTTGTAAAGTTTAAACTACTATAAAATAGGATTTTATTAAAAATATCCATTAATATAAGGCAGAAAACGTTTATACTGGCAATATCCCCATCTCTCTAATATGGCTAATTCAAAAAGATTTGCGTACAGATTATGACCATGATTTTGTTACAAAATATTTTAAAAAGATTTTCCGACACTGCTGATCTTTTTCACACTTGGACAAAACAACAAGTCGTTTTGGTTTCTTTGTGCACCGTGTTTCCGCGGTGTGTCATCAGGCGTTATTTATTCATTCTTTCGTGCCGATGAATAGAAGTCTATTTGGTTGAAAAACGTCATCAAGATTAGTTATTCTATCCTGAGTAGATATCGCAATCAAAACCTGAGTTACATCTTCTGGAGTCAAGGCGAAATTAAGGCCAAGAAGAAACAGCTGCGGCTCCTGTGTATAACAGAGGTTAATTTCCTAATAATAAATGTTTTGGAATTGAACACGGGTTTAACTACAGAGACGTATTTTGATATGGCTTAAGTTTGGTTGTTTAAATGGAGTGGTGATTTCATGTTCCGTATATATGGGATTGGACTAAAGCTCCGTGCGCCAAACCCGGCATAACGACGGTAAGATACTATAGTAGATTTCAACCAATCGTGCCTCTAGTACTTTTCCGAAGGCTGGAGTATTGAATGAGGGGCATGTTTAGTGGGTGGAAATAAAAATTCCACGCAAAAATCTATTGAAACATGGAATCCGATACCAGGAGAAAGAAAGTCAATGCTATGAAAGCATCAAGTAACGTAATAAGCTACCAAAACATTTTGGATCTAATACGTATTTTTGCTTCAGTGGTATTCAATTGAACAAAGGTGAATTTAAGTACTACTTTTGAGCGCCAGTGTTTTGGATATATTACAAAGGAACGCAAAAGTCTTTGCACCCTCTATGTGAAAATGAAAGTCACAAACACGAAAGGCCAGATTATCTTAACATAGTTAAAAACACGGGGAATCCGGCCACATGTTTTCTTTTCTGGCCTCCTCTCCAACTAATCGACGCGTCCAAAAATTTTCCTCTGGTGAAACGATGAGTTGAATCTACTATAGTCTAGTACGTTGAGAGGTATCTCGCCATTTTGCGTGCACCAAATCGGGGTAACATTACCAGGACTAGTAACTTACACGACATCCTATTAGTGTGTTTGGTATGTCAATGATGAAACAGTTCCGTAGATTTTTGTGCTTAAAATTGATTTTCTGGCTGTTTTTAATTCAATAGGGACCAGACTGTCAGAAAATGATGGGGTGCAAAATTTTCCGGACTGCTGTACCCTTCTTCAAGGGGGAAAAAATGTTACTGAGAGGAGGAAACAATTTAAAATAGAGTCAAAGTGTGTTTTTGTTAATTAAAGGCTGGACTCAGAGATTTCGAAGTATATATTTTTGGTGTAGTAATTAAAAACTGCTCAATTCCAAAGTTAAAGATGAATCGGATTTTTTCGTTTCATGCAGTACGCATTATTGTACAGTATAACAGTGAATATAGATACCGTGTAATAAACAATTTCCCGATCGGAATTTTTAAAGTTGGTGATTTTCTATATGAAGGACTCTCGATTTGGGCTTAGTATTTCACCAGTAATTTTTTTTGGACAGCATTATGTATATGCAAAAAACACATTTGTTTGAAAATTGAGGGCGCCCTCACACCGGGAAATCTTGAGTCAGCTTTAACATGTCGTTTGCTGATAAAGGATTAGAAAAGGTATTATATTTGCCTAGGTTCGACCATAGTTAAAGCGCTATAGCCCCTAATGGTTAAAAAAGGTCATCATGGGGTAAAAAATTACCCAATGCTCAAAATTTGTTGAAACGGTGATAAGTTGTTTGTATGGTATCACAGGAATCCAAAAAATGTATTATTTGACAGTGTGGGACTGTGGTTGGTAATAAAATAGTTAAAGTTTGTACATGGTCTAGGGGTCACCAAACCTTCCCTGGATTCGCAATGTGATATCACCTAATCAGTTAAAATGCATTGTCTCTGGCAGTATGACACAAGGAGAATCATTTGACCACCACTTTAAACAACATCGGAGCATTACCCCAGGGTGACCGTGAACCATTCTGGGGCTATGCCGCTTAACTGAAGGTTTGAAACCAAAGGCAAATAATACTTTTTTTTCTAATCCTATGAGGAGACGAACGCGTCTGTACATTAAAAACAATTTGAATGATTTTAATTTTTTCGGTTCTAACATTTCCCCCCTGAAGAAGGGGGCATCAGTCTGAATGTCTGAAAATATACACCCGTCCATTTCTGATAGTTTGGCCCTATGCAACCCAAACACCAACAAACATCAATTTTAGCATGGAAAATCCTACGGAAATTACACACCAAACCACACTGTATATTTGTATCTAACGGCAGTTGCTCATGCTGTGGAGCAAGAGTAAATGTTAATGTTAAGGCCTACGTGCTAACTAGTAGAAAAAAATAAAAAACTTAAAAAAAGCAAAAAATACATTTGTTTTTATTATATTGGGCATTGAATTGTTACAATCAAGTCCATTTCCTACTTTTATCAATTGCCATCTACTGATCTACTTGCCTTTTGGGCGGGTTGTTCTATCATATTAGTAGTCTAAACACGCCAATCCCTCGCCGTGGATTTTCCCTCCCATTTTCTCCTAATTGATATGATAGATTCACACCGAGTGAGTTTTTCGGCCATTGAAGAATACCCACAATTTTGCCAACGCGATAGCCTTAATTTATCTAGTCGTCGTCTCCTACACATAGCTTTTTGTAATGAGGAGTTTTCATTTTATTTCATTGCCCGGCTAGACATATTAATGTAACTCCTTAAATTTCTTAAAATGCATAATATTACAACATTTGATAACCTAATCAGGGGTGTTTTCGTTCATAATTTATTTTTATTGCAATTATAACAGTCTACCAAATTTAACCTTGTCCTGTTATCTATTGTTGGAAGAAATAAATAAACTGATAATGATAAATGAATAAGATCAAAATAGCAATCAGGAATTTTAGTCCCCAGCACAATGAGGCGTCGGGACGTTTTTGACATTTTTTTGATTGTCAATATACTTACACAAGAAAGCCATTAACCTCGTCTACCGAGGGGGGTTGGTGGTGGTTACCACCCCCCCCTTCAGGTTTTTTTCTCCCGGCTTGCTAAAACACCCCCTTTTTTGGTGCCAATTATTTTATGTTAATTGTCCCATTGACATGTTACGCTCCTTTTCATCCAAAAACCAACACCACCCCACCGGTGGTATAGGTAAGATTACACGGGTGATCCCAAGTGATGGTTGGGGGGGGGGGGTGGTAACCACCCCCCTTGGAAGAGAAGTTACCAACATGTGCCTAACACAACCCATGAACATCACAACACTTGGTTTTTGGTACGCAATAGATAGCTATGGTCTCTTCTTTCCATTGATACCAAATGATACCAACATGCCTAGGATTACGTCACAATGACGTCCATAAAGTTTTCGCATGGTCACAAAACTGCCATTTCCATAGACACACACATCAAAAATTCAATTTTTCGCCAAAAAGGCTGGAAAATCAGATTATTCATGCGTTTTTGACTCTATATATGGCGAAATATCAATTTTCCACCTCTATTCATATTTTCCGGACTTTCCTCAACATATGAACGTCATGGTGACGTCATAATGGGGATGTTTGGTACTTATTTGTACCATTGGAAAAGAAGAAACTCTAAGCTATCCGTTGGTACCAATTTACAGGAAGCGGGTGTTCAGTACGAAAATCACAGGGGGGTGTGGTAAGACCACCCCCCCTTCGGCAGTTTTTGGTTACCAAAAATGGCTCAGGTAGACGATGTTCATTTCAACTATCTGCGGCTTAATGCACAGTGTAAGTTAACCTTCTGTGTGAAAAGAAAATTGTTGACCATTTTATTCTCAAATAAGCTTTCAAAATTATTTTCTTTTGGGGGGGTGCCACACAACACGTGATAAGGAGCACGTACGTCATGTGGCAAAGTGAGCGGCAAGGAGTTTCACTCCCCTTACTGGTGGAAGGAGGAGGCTCCATTGAAACCCCTTAAGAAAGACAGTTTTCCGGAGGATTTTTGCATACGAAATTACACCATTAAGACAACACCAAATGAGCAATAGAAAGTGAACTTTATTATCGGACGGCAAAGCTGCAAAGTGACCAAATTATTGTTTTTGAAGGCAAGAAAAAAACTTGGATGAAAAGATGAAAAATGCTAATGATCCTTGCACTTACATATCAATTTTGACACTAATTTTAATGGATATCTACTCCAGAGGATATTTAATATATTTAACATCAAACTTGCTACTTCTTATCCTGTATTGTAGGGTGTTGTCAAATACGACGTTTTCATAGAGTTTTCAAACGGTCGGCTTTTGCAAGGTCCTCAATAAATATGTTGTCAGCACAGAGTTCATTTTTTAATGCTACACAAATGGTGTACTTACATATGAGTGCACGTAATACATTAAAAAAAAATGCACAGCGACTTTGTCACTGGCATGTGTGTTAAATTTTCCCTGGGACCCGTTTGCTGGCACATTCATGGGTCTCACATACCAGGGACTTTAGAGATAAGTCGGCAAACGTGGGGGCAAATTGAGCTGATATCGGGTTGCAGTTTCATTGATAAACGCCTCGAGCCGAGACACTCTGGCTAGAAAATCTCAGGCGTCTGCGGTCAGAATTGCTATATCTACGCTAGTTGAGTAGAATGGTTCAAGGTTGAAGGTAAAAAATGGAACCGCTGAAGCGAATCTGGCTAGAAGTAGCCCAAAGTCCGGGGAAAGTGTTTTAAAGTCCGAGAATAGTTGATCACCCTTACAATGATATCGGCCGTAAAAGATATGACACCAATCAGTCAAGACGAGAGTAAGTTAATACTTCAAATAGTAATTACTTGGAAATTGACAATGGAAATCCAACTTTAAACAAAATAGCTCTAAGAATTAAATTTGTAGCATGATTACTTTAAATTAAAGATATTCCAATTTGGTCACAATATTTGAAGGAAATTGGCCCCAAACAGTTTACCAAATTACAAGTTTATCCCTTTTTCCCCGAGGAATGAAAAATGCCAAAATTCAAAATGTTAATAGTTTTGTGAAATCATCTTTATTGGCCCATTTCTCCACTGAATTGGCACCCCAATTGATAAGCCAAATAGAAACTGAGAAGATTGAAAGCAGCAGTGGTAGTATTTACACAGCACTTTCTGACTTAAAGGATGATCTTGTTGAGGCGAGTTTCTAATAACTAGTATTTATGAATATAATATTGTAAGGAAAGGGAGAAGAGCAATAAATAATAGAATGTGGAATAAGCTGTAGAACACCAGAATACAAAGAACCTGTAGGTTGTCAGATGTCAATCGGAATTGCCTGGTCTATCCGACCCAATGCAGTTAATATTGTTTACGTATACCAATTTAGGGTTAATTTATGTGACATTTCACACACCATACACGACACCTGTGGTGCAGCCATAGAAGTGCCGCTTTAAAACCTTTACATCCACATCAGATCCAATCCATACGCTAGGATCTCAGTTCAGGAGCAAAAATATTCCACACACTCACCCAAAAATTGGAGAATCAGCTTTCTGGTCGGTAATATCTGTCGCTCCTACAGTAATGCCCTATTCAAATTAAAGGTAAGGTGTTCAGTTGAAGTTCAACAAGCGGGAGCCTAGAAGCTCTGACGGCTTAACCGCCACGGGATTAGCAGCGATAATGCGAGAGAGAATCGAAAGAAAACAAAAATGTTGGAAATGCATTTTAAACTGTAAATCAGAGGCTAAGTGTAAGTGTGCACAATTCCATATTAACTGCTTTAATGTAGAAATAATCCCACCAAATATAAAAAAATGAAGTATTGAGAAAATTGTTATACCGTCTCCCGCAAATAGACATACAGCGACGGCGTTTCAAAATCTGCACTAACAGCTGATTTGTGGTTTTACACAGTACAGAATAAAGATCAATATTGTTTGGTGTTTGAGGTCCAAAAACTGTATTGATCATGGTGCCACAAGATCACGATGAAAATCTGTGATAATTCACCGAGAAAGGCTTTTTATTTCAAGTCGGAATTTTGATAGCACGTATAGAAATTACAGAATCAGATAAAAAAAGTACTGCTTTGTCTTTAATACAAGGATTCAAGCCACACCACGTGCAGGTTATGTTCGCATATCAATGCCAGTAACAAAAATATAAAAATATGAATTTGATGATTTTTTGATGTTTCGGATTAATAAATCCGCTGCTAATCCCTTAACAAAACATACCGGTTATACCA
Source organism: Ophioderma brevispina (assembly GCA_023653785.1). Lineage (NCBI taxonomy): Eukaryota > Metazoa > Echinodermata > Ophiuroidea > Amphilepidida > Ophiodermatidae > Ophioderma > Ophioderma brevispina. The sequence goes on from JAMKCH010001522.1 coordinate 8,219, forward strand.
ACACCCATCGGTCACTACTCGGTGTAGTAAAATAATATACTTGGTGGGCAGTATTATTTCATGGCCCAAAAAGTAAGAACCTAATTACTGGGTGGCCAGCTTATCTCAATAATCGTTAAAAATAGGTGTGTAACAGTTTATAACAGTTTATGTCAACAAGGGTTTAATGAAGAACTTCTGTTTTCAGTTGAAACCCTTCTGATGCACGTACTGATTCGGGTAAAATGCACTAGAATGGATAATATAGATTTTCCTCAGGTATGTGTACACAAAACATGTCAGGTATTAATAAACCGAGGAATCGGGAAATACATTTGATCTTGCCGTCGAATTACCGAACTCTATTATGCCAATGCCATTAAATACAATATGTTAATGGTGAAGTAAAGTGTAAATACCACCAACATATACTAAACCAGTGGAAGGACACGATAGTTTGGTCAGGTATTTTTAATGATATTATAAGTTAAAGTAATTTTTTACGGCATTCAAGGTTATTTAGCTTCAATGGTATTTGATATTATTGAGGAAACAATGAAACACACAAAAAGATATATTGCTGTCTGCTGTCCATCCTGCTCCTGGTCATCATCCAAAATGATCATTATTAAAACAAAGGCAATCTGAAAACATTACATATCAAACTCATAGATATTTGATACAGATCTTTTGATACGACCAAGTCATCACAAACGGTCAACTACCAAATTCGGCAACACCAAAGGAAAATGTTGCCAACTTCTAATTCTCCCACACCATTCATAGTAAACAAGACTCCTGATAGGATAGTCGAAATATCTGAATGAGTACTACAAAGTTTTCCTGGATTGTTGTGAGAAACACTCTACTACTTGATTTATGACCAATCATGATGATCTATTTACCGATTGAGAAGAGATATGACAAAGTACTGTTAAATTGCTACGTGATTGTGAGACATTGAAAAGAAAACATTCAGCTTTAAGAAAATCACCGTGATTACACTACGGCTGTGTGATCAAGTCTCATCCACCAGTTTACAGCTAAAATGCCCCATCAACACTCAAAAGCTCGCAATATAATTAAATTAAGCTGATTTTTTGAAGGATCTGTTAAGAGAGGTATCGGTTCAACAACAAATTACAGCATTTAGATCAGGAAAAAATTCCGAGGTAAAATCGGGATTTAAATTCCCGCGGTGTCCCTGACAACACCAGCCCAACAACTTGCTCACATCTCGCGAGAGTGCGCGAGAAGACATTTTTCCAGATGTCCGCGCCCTCAGCACCGTAAATTACGATCGCCTACTGGAAAAGATTCAGCATTTTCAGGCGAAATACAACAGTTTGCAACGCAACACAGTGTGTTGAACTACGTGGCAGCAGGTGAAGGAAATGGGTAGTCAACCTCTCCCATTAATAAGGTAAATAAAAGCTCAGGGAAAGGGTCCTTGGTCGCGGCCAATTTTGATGTGTCGCCAGATGCATAACGAAAGCTTCATTACAAAATAATGTAATCATCGCATGTTGAGAAAGCGTGCTGGAAATTGCCATCTAACGAAGCTTCCCAGCTTAGGGCAGAGGTAGTTGGCGCGATTAAATCATCTAAAGCGACCAATCCAAACATATCCAAGATGAAAGAAATGCATCAGAGATTTCTTCAAGAGAATTCAGTCAAAGTTTTGGGGGCAGACAAAGGCCGTGCCACAGTCATCATGGATACTACAGAGTATGAGGAGAAATTAGCTAACATGCTCAGTGATGAAACCACCTATGTTAAGCTAGAGAAAGATCCCACTCCCAAATACAAGAAACACACTTGTAGAAATTCTTGGGTAGGAACTGGAAAAAGAAGGCAAGATAGCACCGGAGGACAAGAAGTTTCTCTCTCCGATCTGCGTGAGATCATCCCCCGCATATACGGTAGTCCAAAAATACATAAGGAAGGGACAACCCGTGAGGACGATCATAGACATATACAGGTCTATAGGATATAATGTATCCAGGTCATTAGCTGACATAATAAGGTTCCTATTGTCGGCAAGTCGTGTCATCATGTGCTCAACTCAAAACAATTGGCTGAAGATATTAAGGGACGTACCATAGCTGACGATGAAATGTTGCTTCTCACGATGTTGTGTCCCTGTTCAACAATACACCGAGTTGAGCTCAACGCTGGGCCATCATTCGTGTAAAAGGTCTTGAACAAGACAAAAGCCTCCACAAGAGAACCAGAACTCTCCGTCGACGACCTTAGGAGTTAATAAAGTTCATGTGACAACCACGTACTTACCTCCAAAGGAGTTATCTACCAGCCAGAAGAAAGGCAGCAGCCAGGGCAAGCCCTCAGCCCTATTGCAGTGGATCTTTTCATGGAATGGTTGGAGGAAGGAAAGCCAGTGCCCCAGCTCCAGAAGCATGCAGGGCCTAAAGATCTGGAAAAGATACGTCGACGAGTGTGGAGATATCAAGAAGGGGGAGGCGGAAAATTCTTACCAATCACCTCAATCAAGTTGACTACGGGCAGCATAAAATTTACATATGAGGAGAGTTCCGAGGGCGCCCTTCCATTCTTAGACAATCAGATCACTCGCAAAGAAGACGGTACATTCAAGTTGAGCATCTACCGTAAACCCACACACACCAATCAATATCTCCAGTTCAATCGCATCACCCGCTACATCAAAAACTTGGGGTGGTAAAGAACCTTATTGGACAGAAAGGGGACAGTATTATCACCGGGAGCAAGACAGAATAGAGGAAGACAACAACATCAGTCAAGCATTAGTAGCATGTGGTTACCCACAGTGGTCGATAAACAAGGTTAAGGAAGACAAGGTCGTCTAAAGTGAAAACAACAAACAAGGACAAGCACAAGTAAGAACAAAGGCCTTGTCGTCATCCCCATATGTGAAAGGACTCTCTGATAAAAACTGTCAGAATTTTCAAGAAACATGGTTTCTCAACGTCATGAAGCCCCATAAGACACTGAGGAAATCTACTCGTTATCTAAAGACAAACGAGGGACCCATTGCAGACAGCCGAAGTGGTCTTGAACTCTTGTAAGAAGCTTGCTCCAAAGCTAATTGGGGAAAACAGTGACGCTCTTCCAAAAACTAGACTTACAGCACATCAAAAGAAACGTGAAAATTCAGCGCCAACGCTTATACCAGGGACCAAAGAAAATCGTCCAACACCCATTTAAGTCAGCCATTACTGAACACGTAGCTGCACAATTTCATGTCCTAGGGTGGAATGAGGCCAAGATCATTGACCAGAAACAAACAAACCACACGGGGATGAAAGAAGCAATATGGATCCGTAGCAGAGGGAAGCACATATGGAACAAAGACGAGGGGGCGATAAAAGATGATCAGATCTACGACCAATTCATCACCAAAAACGGCAATACCAATCGGCAAAACACCAAGCCGAAAAAGTGTTGCCAACTTCTAATTCTTCCACACTTCATGACAGACAAGACTCCTGATGGATATTGAAATATCTGAGTGAGTAATAAAATTGGTTTCCTGGATTTGTTGTGAGAACACTTTAACTACTTGATATGTATGTAGTTTATAAAATTAAACAAAATTCAGCAATGTATTACCGTATTTAAGAGGTTATACTCACGATTCCAAAGTGTACAGCACTAACAATTTCTGATATAACTCCTGAATAAATATTATGCTTACAAAATGTTACCAAATTCATTTTAAAAAAAAAGCAGGAAAAGTGACACCAAAAATGATCGACTTGTAGATGTACAAATGAGCTAAGTAAGATCAGGGATTATCGTTTTAATATTAAAAATGTTATTCACAAGGATATTACGGGTGAGTAAAAAACCAAAGAAAAAAAACTTGACCCTGATGTGTCCGCCATTTTTGAATTTATGAAAATAATATATATCTAACTATGTGGTATCATCAAAAAGCTCAGTTCATTATCTTTTAATTGCTGCAAAGATAATCCCAATCGGATAAGGATGGCCAAGATACAATCTTTTGAATCAAGTAGTCAGCTTTTCCTCCTATCCATTCAAAGCACGGCGCCAAACTAAGCAAATGAATCCCACAAAATGATGATAAGGGATATCTAGTGTATATGGTATCTAAAAGGTGTAAAAACCAGTTATTATGGTAAGTTTTATTTTAAACACTTTTTTAAGATGTGGCATATTTTGGTCTACAAATATAGACAGTACTTTAAAACTCAAAAGGTTGTCACGATATCTCTTCCTTCATTTGGACATGTTTCATTCAACCCCTTTCCAGAAACTGATACATGACTGTATCAAGTTACTTTATTTTTCAAATGATTGTTATGAGTGTTATGATTGTTATGAGGACGTAGAAACCCCGGGTAGAAACGTTAAGAAGGAATCGATGGTAAATTGTGACTGAATTTTGTGAGTAGTGGAGGAGCTAGGACCCAGGTCAAACATCATCGTTTACCTCTCACTACAGAAAAGGTTTGACACCTTTGGTAGTTAGTATGGACCCTCTATATCAACGCTAGGTAGGTAGTACTCTCAAATTGTGGTGTCACTTTTCAATAGGGGTCAATTTAAGTTTACACAGGGGTCAAACTTGTAAAATGCTCCAATCATGTTGAAATGTATGCCATATTGTCCGTCTAGTCATAAGGATTCCAAAAATGTATAGTTTGTACCATCTATGACCAATGGTTTTGGAGTTATAGGACAAAAATGGCTGAAATGGTAAAAAAAGGTCAATTTCCATTTGTACAGGGGTCAAAATCAGAAGTTGCTCCAATTTTGTTGAAAATGATAGAAGTTGTTCATCTAGCTTAATGCATCAAAATAAGGAATAGTTTGTACCATCTGCAGTGTATAGTTATCATGTTATGCGACAAAATAGGTCATAGGGCAACATAATCCAATTGGGGTTGACCTTCTTTGACCCTTATCTCCGTAAGTAAACATTTAACATAATCAAAACTATACTTTTTGGAGTCCTCTTACCTCAGGCAATAACTTGCAAGTATTTAAAATATAATCAGATTAACTTTAATGTTGACCCCTGTACAAATTGAGATTGACCTTTTTTACCATTTTAGCCATTTTACCTTATAACTCCAAAACCAATGGTCGTAGGTGGTACAAAACTATATATTTTTGGAATCCTTATGATTAGATGGACAATATGGCATACATTTCAACATTATTGGGACATTTCAAAAGTTTGACCCCTGTGTAAACTTAAATTGGCCCCTATTGAAAAAGTGATACACAATTTGAGAGTACTACCTACTCAGCATTAATGTAGAGGGTCCATACTAACTACCAAAGGTGTCAAACCTTTTCTGTAGTGGGAGGTAAACGAATTCCTTAAATAAGGCCCCTATGATATCCTGCTCCTCCTCTAGAGGTTAAATAGCGTCACATTTATTCTGCAGTCAATAAATAGCCCGATTTTCTTCTGGACACCGATTTGCTTCGCTGAACGCCATTCATTTTAACGTGAATCCGTGGACAGAGTGCAAAACCGACTACTTGATTCAAACGACTGTAGCTCGGGCTATAACTAACCGATTTGAATGATCAGTACAGCAAATTAAAGATAATGAACTACGCTTTCAGATGATACCACATAATTATGTTAGATATATATGGCGGCCACAATCAGGGTCAGGTTTTTTTACTCAACCTGTATGTTGTGCTTAACTGTCATTGGCGTTTTTAAACAAGTTTTCGCAATTTAATCGTTCCTCTAACAGCATCTCAGTACGAAAATAAAATACTTTTGATGCAATATTTAAGGAATACATTCATAGAGTCGTGCAAGTTATAAATCATATTCCTTACACGATCCTCTCATTCTACTCGTACACCTAAATCAAACTCAGACCTTGTATCTATACAGGTGGAACAGGAATAATCGTATAATATCAAACCTGGAAACAAACAACACCAATTGAAATTTTTTCATGTAAGATGCTAAAAATATGGGACAGAGAACATATCAAACAGTTCCGAAAATCGCCTTGCACAAAGAGGGATACAGTGATTAAAGGGATTAGCAGGGATTTGCTAATCCTAAACATCAAAAAATCATCAAAATTCATATTTTTATATTTTTGTTACTGGCATGGGTATGCGAACATAACCTGCAAGTGGTTGGCTTGAAATCCGTGTATTAAAGACAAGGCAGTACTTCTTATTTTGTAATTTCTATACGTGCGTATCAAAATTCCGACTTGAGATCAAAAACGCCTTTCCCGTAGATTTTCAGCGTGCTATTGTGCATCACGATCAATACAGTTGACCTCAAACACAAACATTGGTCTTTGGTTATTTTGTACTGGTGTAAACCGCAATCAGCTGTTTAGTGCAAATTTTGAGATGCCGTCGCTGTATGTCTATTTGCGGGAGACGTTATGACAAATATCCTCAAATACTTAATTTTTCACTATTTGGTGGTTTGTTTCAACATTAAAGCAGTGATATGGAATTGTACACACTTATCCCTGATTTATAAGTTAAAAAAATGCATTTCCAAATTTTTTCGATTCTCTGGCATTATCGCTGCTAATCCCTTTAAGAAAAAAAATGTGTATGAAATTCGCCTTATCTACAGCAGCACGAGCTTTAGTTTTAGTGCCTCAGACCAACAATCGGTGAAGGCCCTCGTGAGGCAAACATTTACAAACGGCAAACATTTAAAAACGGTCCAAATTGCTTGTACGCTTATATGAAACCAGAAATGTTCATTCATTCCACCTACGTAAACCCTGTAGCAAACTGTCATAATGACCCCCTGTGCAAGGAAACTTGTTTTTCATATATAACAAAATGATCTTAACACATTTTTGAAACCGTTATTACCATATATACCTAATTGACAAACCTCTGACCCTCATCTACCTGCTAACCATACGCTTTGAAGTGTGCAATATTTTACAGACTTCTGCTGCATAAAGAGACATAAGTGCGGCTCGGGCAAGACTAGATATTGGTCGACCATTATTAAGTTTTACAGTATTCTATGGGCTTACAAAATATTTTGTTTCTAAAACGGGTCGAAATATCGGCGTGAAATTTTACAGGTGGGGCATTTATTCAAGGTCATTCAATCAATATTAAAACTCTATATATGCTGGTCATTCCATTTTTTAAAACTTATCCTTAAAAAGTAAATCTGTGCATAGAATGGCATGTAATTTACGGATGCCTTTTCTTTGACGTCCTTATTCTTGCAACGTAAGGTAGCGCAATTCTGAAAAAGCTTTTGTTTGAACAATTTCTGTGAGATTCGGTCAGTAGTATACGGTAGGTTATATACCACTAACTGCATGGCTACCGTAAGGCCAAAACATCTTCGCTGCACTACTTTCTTTCATGGCATCTGGTAAAACTGCTTTAAAATGCCTGAAAATGCGTTGGTGGTATATAACCTACAATATAATTTTAATTATTTTAAAGAATACGTACGCTTGGTGCACTTGCCGGAGAAAAATCACATGCATCTCTGTTGCGATTTCCAGCGGATATGACAGCGGTGACACCGGCCGCAGTTAGACCTTCGACAGCTTCGTTTTCTGCCGCGGAGAATACGCTACTTAGTGAAATTGAAACAACAGCAGGTACAAGATGGTTTTCAACTACCCAGTCAAAACCTGAAAAAAAGAACACCGGGGACCATTGTGAAAGAAGGTTATGCAGATACTATGTATTACAACAAGTTTAAAGGAATCGCTCACAGCTAGAGAAATTAACAGTTTTTACTCACCCAATTGTGTGACAAATCACTATATACACCACAGTAAATGGCAAGCACCAAAACAACTCTAGAAGGATTTGTTTTTCGAATCCACGACCCTCTGATCACTAGATGGACGCCCTATTTACTAGGCTACCGGATGTGTCCGATAAACAGACCTCAAAGCCAGTGGCGTAGCCAGCTTTTTTTCAGGGGGGGGGGAAGGGGCACATATATTTTCAGGGGGCAACCATATATTAAAATTTGTTAGTATAGTATATGGCCTATGTAAATCACTAATTTTTCAGGGGGGAAGGGGGGCAAGATTCCCCGGGAGGGGGGCAGCTTCCCCCTGCCCCCCCTCTGGCTACGCCACTGCTCAAAGCTGGCTCCTAATGGTGAGCATTCTGGGTATACAGCACAAACATCATTCAGAGACTGGAAAAACTATAATAGAGGTCTTCCACCTTTCGGATTAGCGGCCATCTTGCCGGGAATGGCAAAGTCCATTCCAAATTTGTGGATACTTTCTAAATCTAAAGAACGACATGCATGTTGGATATGTATGCCAAAAATATGGGTCACACCAGTGGCGTAGCCGGGGGGGGCAGGGGGCACTTGCCCCCCCCACGACCGCGATGTTTTGTCGGTACATAACGGTCCGTCGGTACATTTGTCTAAAAAGCTGTAAGCTGTTAGTTTGAGCGCGTGGTGCATGAAATGAAATACAGAGAGCTTCATAACAATTTGTTACTAACAACAGCTTAAAGGGATTAGCAGCAATATTGCGAGAGAATCGAAAAATGTGGAAATGCATTTGTTTTAACATATAAATCAGGGTTAGTGTGTACAATTCCATAACTGCTTTAATGTAGAAATAAAGCACCAAATAGTGAAAAAAAAGTATTTGAGGAAATTTGTCATTCCGTCTCCCGTAAATAGACATACAGCGATGACGTCTCAAAATCTACAATAAACAGCTGATTGTGGTTTACACTAGCACAGAATGAACAAAGATCGATAATGTTGTGTTTGAGGTCAAACTGTATTGATCATGGTGCACAATATCACGCTTAAAATCTGGGATATTCACCGAGAAAGGCTCTTTTGATCTCAAGTCTGAATTTTGATACGCACGTATAGAAATTAAAGAAACAGATAAAAAAGTACTGCCTTGTCTTTAATACATCATCATCAGTCGACTGCGCAGCAGGCGATCGCAAGTTTCCTCCAGTCACTTCTGTTTTGGGCCAAGTTGGAGATAGCCTTTGGTTGCAACATGTTGTTTGTGTCCCCCAAGAGCTTTTGGATGTAGGAGAGATATGATGTTCTCTGTCGGCCTGGCTTCCTCTTGCCATGTGTGGTGTGTAGAAAGCAATAACCTATAGGCTCTCCCTCTGGCATCCTTAGAATTTGACCAAGAAACGTAAGCTGTCCCAGTCTTACTCGGTTTATCAGAGGCTCGTTACAGGTAGCAGCATAGATTTTTGCATTGGGACACGATCAATGCGTTTGACGTTCAGCATGATTCTGTAGCAACATGTTGCAAAAGAATTTGATCCTACTTCAAATGTTTCAGCACCCAAGTTTCGCAGCAATACAAAAATACTGTCACACACGTTGTGTTGAAGCGGAGGTACTCTTTTCCAATTCGATTGGTTATACTTTGACTTCTCCATATGCGCTCAACTTCCAAAATGCTGCCCAGGCAATGGCTTTTCGTCTGTTAAGGTCTTTAAAACTGGAAGCCATCATACACCAAGATATTTGAAGTCGGAGACATAGGTTGATGCACTAGCCATAAACTTTAAGCAGCGGAAGTGGGTTGCAGTTGCATTGTATATGTGCTTTTGCACACTGTGATAAGACCCAATTCTTCAGCTGCAGTTGCTGTTCTTGATAACTGTGCCTGAGCTCTAGGGATTGAAGACCCCAGTAGGGCGATCTAGCTCGCGAAATCTAGGTCGTTTAAGACTTGGCTGGATACCTCCTGGCGACGTGGAGTGTCACAATCCGGAATCTGTATCTTTTTAGGGCATTTTGCAGCAAGTGTCTATCAGCACAATGAAAATAAAAGGGAAGCTAATACATCTCCATGCAGTACCCTTTGAAACGAGGAAAGGAAAGGCTCCGAGATATTTCCATTCACCATAACAGTGCTTTTGGAATTGCTGTAGAGAACGCCTATGGCTTTTTACCAAACTGTCAGGGTGGGATAGAATCGTGCCGGAGAAGAACAGAGGAGAAAATGACCTTCCTATTGAATCGAGTCCAAGCTTGTCTTAAAATCGAGTTGAAGGAAGGTGAGGGTGAGTGGGAGTTGCATAACTTGAAAAGCTCATGATTCTCCGAGGATATGAACCTGCTGTGCACAGATTACAGTACCTGGGCGAAAAACACCAGCTTGGTGGCTCTTAGTTATAGGATCAACATGCTAGCGTATTCTTGTTAACAGGATTTTGTTTAGACTTTGGCTGCCACTGACAGCAAGGTAATTCATAGTCTTTAATAAACGGATTTCAAGTGAACCACTTGAAGGTTATGTTTGCATATCCCATTCACAGTAACAAGAATTAAAATATGAATATTTGATGATTTTTTTTCGATGTTCAGATTAGCAAATCGATGCTAATCCCTTTAATTGGTCACAATACTGCTACCTACTATTTTTGCGTTGGTGTGATGTTGTCCCCCCCCCCGCTTTTGGATTTTGGAGGCGCGTAAAAAAAAAAATTGGGTCAAAACCGGCGGTACAATACATGTGTCGGCACATTCACAAATTTGTGCCCCATCGTCAACAAATCTGGCTTACGCCACTGGGTCACCTTTGAATAGCACAAGTACTTTGAGGGTAGGGTATAAATGATCTGAATGACGAATTATACGGGGGAACTAACACCTTTTGTTATAGGGTAGCTGAGTGAGGTGAAAGACCTCTATTGGTTTAAAACTAAGTGAGAGTTTTTCATATTTCTAGGGGTGGATATTGATGCGAGGGTTCAATCATTGGCCTTGTGGAGACTAGGCCTTTGTTGCAAAAACATATTGTGACCGTGGTATAAAGTTAGTGCACAGAATCGGCTTACTGGAACCTGTTAATGATAAAAGACTAATGCTATGGTTGGCCGGCATGTCAAGGAACTAAGAATGCACTTTGTCCTAATCTTTTGTATAAGGTTGGATAGCCAAATGTTTTTTTTACCTGTGGCCATTTAAATAAATCCTCTTACCTGTATCGGTGAATGAAGAGACCTAAAACTTTTTATGAGGTCTCACTCATTTTGAAATCTATACACGAGATCAGTGACCAGCGACGGAGCAGCCCTAGAAGGGAAATTGTTTGGTGTTTGTCATTTACTTTTGTTTAAATAGCGATTTATCACACGATTGGGTGGGTAAAACTTGTATTTTTAAATGTCAAATACAGGCTGTCGATACCGTATGCATACCGAGGGCGCACAACACTAAATCGCTCCACGTTTTGTGTTATGATGGGCAGTTCCGGTAAAAACATAGGATCGGCTGTAAGCAAATTGGTGCAGCGTGGTACGAAGATATCGTTCATTGTGAGATGTTAATATGAAAATGAATATTGTAGACAATGATCAATACTTGGAATATCGGAAAATAAAGAACTTTGAATCTGGCAAGAAAATAGGCCTTCGGAAGTACCACGTGCTCGGAAGTCGCAAAGAGTTTTACGCGTCGAGTTTAAAACGTGGTGGCGCTGTTCACGTGGCCGTATCTCAAAATCTGTCCTGTATCGGTATCAAATGATCAAGATTTTTACAAATTTCCATCTTTATTTGATAAAGAAATTTGTTCAAAACATCAAATAATATGTCACGTGGGGTCGAAAAATGAACTTAATATGATGCAGGTAAACCTTAGAAGCGAGCGCTCAGACTGTCATATTTGCCAAAATGCATGCAAGAATTCCATAAATTACCGTTTGGAAATCCCAAATGCCCAAATCCAGCAGATCGTGTCCGGCCCCCTGGTTTAAGTCGTATTTATTCTTTCTACTTTGATGACAGCTTTGGTAAAAAAATGTTTGTTTGCCGTAATCCTCGCTTTTATGTGTTAAACCAATGACAACGTCTAAAATTAGGATTTCTTAGCCGCCCTCCCCTGAAGAAATTATGAATTTAAAAGGGCGCCATCTATTTATTATTTTATTAAAAAATATTTATTTATCGTATTTAATTATTCCAAGCATGATTTTTAAAATATCAGCACAACATTATCATAGGTTTAATGTTAGAAAACAAGTACATAAAAATAAATTTGCGAGAAAACAAAATATCCAACAGAATGGAGAATTAAAACAAATTCTTTGTTGAATATCGGACTACAAATTTAAATTTAATAGTATTTTGGTCAAGTTCCCGTCGATTTTTATCTCCGTAGGAGTTAATGGTAAGAACGAAAAGGGAGGGTCGGTATTTTTTAAACCTGTCAGACTATAGATTTTCAATAGCTGTCAATACGTACATACGCGTTTGTCTATAAGAGCTTCGCTTCGCGCTCGCTTATTAAGCCATTTTAACGTTTATTTCAATGGGAGGATTATTTAGTGGTGTGGGCCCCTGAGGGGATAGAGCTAAGAATAATGCAGATAAAATCAACCAATTGTAGCATAATTGTGCATGTTTAAATAACAGATATTACAAATGTACGTGTCTGAAACAATAACAATGTTTCAACCGCCATTCAACCGATGTGGAGTTTGAAGCCACCCCGAAAGTCTTACTGAACCATATTAATATTTTTTTATTTATCCTTGTTTGTATTTTCTCTACTTCCTGAGGACGATTGATGTCGATGTTTGTGGATCACATCCAAACATGCTTTCATCAGCAGCGTGGTGTGGCATTGCTAGCCACTCCGAGAGTTGCTCCAACTGCGGTGCCAGCCACATGGGAGCCATGCCCTAGGCAATCCTCCGGCTGAAAATAAATTAAAAACTATTTTTTTAAAAAAATCTGTTCCTCCACTGTTACCTTTATACTAATTTGGTTTTGCACATCATCCATTGACGTTCATATGGACGGTCGTCCCAAACTATCCAATCTTAAAATCATCAACGGAAAAACAAAACTCCTCTCCAAATATACCTATACGATAGAGAGGGACTTCTTCATCTTCCCCTAGAGCACCTATAGTTTCACGTGATGTTTGGTCAACTTAAATCACTGGATCAATGCAAGGCGACCCACACGTAGGGGAAATGCCGCAGTATACGTAGAACGTCAACAACTGACATCCCACAGCAAGCCATTTTTCTGTTTTGAATCGTCTCGTATAACAAGGAACAATAAGAACCACATTGTCCTCGTACTAGAACTCTCATTACCCCTCATATTTCCAAGAACCCCTAATGAACATAAGATTGTGGAATCCGCAGGTCAATCCGCAAGAAAAACTACTGTGTGTAATGATTATGTCCCTGAACATGATATAGATGCAATGTTCCTGACTGGAGACATGGCTAGCCCCCAATGATCCAGTAAGTTTTGCGAGTTGAAGCAATGGTTACAACAACATTTTTTAGTGTTCCACGAGGTTCTAGTAACCATGGTGGTGTTGGGGGCCTCTCTAAATCCACAGGCTTGATTTCCGATTACACCCAGTAACATAACTACAGTTACCTTTGAATAGCAAAGCATTTTGGACCCTATTAATGGGTGGCATTATCTGGTCATTTATCGACCTTATCCTCTCAAACTAATGGTTTTACTACATCTTGGTTCCTGGAGGAGTTTGGGGGAAATTTTTCAAGAGGTTTTTTCGTCTGTTTGGCCGGGCAAAATTGTCATATGTTTAGGTGGATTTTAATAATTCATATGGATGAGTGTGATAAACCTTAAGTGTCTTCATTTATGACCTTCTATAATCATCATTTTTGGTCTTAACACATTTAACAGCTTGCCTCACAGATTAGGTCACATTCTTGACCTGATCAGTACACGCTTTGACGAAGATTTAGTCAGATTAAGCGATGTTGGTTTATATCACACGGTTCTGACCATAAAATGGTAAGATGTTTCTTGCAACAGAGAAACCGCCTCCTCTAAACGTTGACGAGTACAGTCAGGGATTTCAAGAAAATTGACCCTGTTGCTTTCAAACTGTGATCTTGATATACAACTTAACAATGCCAACATTAATGTGTACAACATGATATTGATGAGTATGTTTCATCACTTCAAATTTCATGTACAATGTTCTTAACAATCCATGCACCTCCAACTACTAGAGTGGGCGTGTTGTGAGGTATAGGCCTCCATGGTACATACACGATCAAGGGCCGAGAGGCACGTCTCTACGTAGACTTGACAGGAAATGGATGAAAATGGTTCTCAGTATACAAAATTGCACCCCAGAACAAAATGCACTCTATAAAAAAGGTTGGAGGTCGCAAAGAAAAAGTACTACATGAATAGTTTACATGAAGCTGGGACTAAAGATATTTTTCGTACCATTAATGAACTTTTGAACCAAAATGAACAGATCTTCCTACCTTGTATACCCCTGAATGTACTGTGTAATAAGTTTGGCCATCTTTCATTGAAAAAGTTAGAAAATTAAGAGCCAGTGTACTTGTAATAAGGGTATATGAAATATGAGTTTCTGTCTGATAAACATCCATACCGTAATAATACCGGTATGGTAAATGATCCGGTTAATTTCAACAATTAGATCAAGATGAAGTTTGTCATATCATCATGAATTCTACAAGCCAGACTTGTAGTCTTGATAGCTTACCACCCTGGTTACTAAAAGAAAACATGTGATATTGTCCTGCCATTTTATTACTGTCATGGTAAATACCTCTTTAATAAGTGGTGTTTTCCCTAATGATCTTAAACAGGCTATTGTGACACCAATTCTAAAGAAGAGAACCTTGGATTGGGATGACTTAAAAAACTACCGCCTGTGTCTGATATTGGTTTTGTTGGTAAAAATAATTGGAAAGCATGCTATTATCGCAGGTTAATGAGCACATGCGGTCTAACGATCTTGATGAATTAGGTCAGTCTGCTTACAAAAATAAGTCTAGATACTGAACTGCATTGCTCAAGGTAAAGAATGATATACACCCAAGCCCTGGATGATAATAAAGCTGTTTTCTTAATTATGCTTGAAAGAAGAGAAAAAAATAAAAAATCTCTCTGCTGCCTTTGATACCATCGACCATGACATCCTACTCAACCCCTGGAGCATGGCTTGGGTATCAAAGGCACAGCCCTTAAATGGTTTCATTCTTACATAACTGACCGTTATTTTAGAGTTTCTGTAGTTGGTTTAATGTCGAAAAAATATGGCTTATAGATTGTGGTGTGCCACAGGTGTCGGTCATTGGCCCAGAGCATTTACCAAATATCTCAACATATTTCCAAATAATTTCGTTATCATGGGCTAATTTATCACATGTACGCAGACTATTTTTAGCTTTATTTGTCCTTTTAACCCCACTGTCCCACCCAGGTACTTCTGCATGTGCCATCTTTAAACTGGCATCTTGTGTGGAGATGGAGCTCGTGTTTGGCTATCAAACACATCTCAAACTCAAGACGATAAGCGGAGTTCTGTATTGCAGCTTCCCATACAATATACCAGACTCTCTTACACAAGATTAAGATTGGTTCTGCTGAAATAATACCATCTCCTACAATAAAATTTGGGCATTACGCTTTGACTCGGCTATGACCATGGCAGATCATGTTACATCCTGTGTCAAACTGTTGAACCTTTTACTGTGGAACTTGGCTAGAATTCGCCGTTTCATTATCAATATGCAAGTTCTAATGCTATGGGCGGGCACTTGTTTTATCAAAGTTAGACTATGGTACGCTCAACTTCTTTCTGGTTTCATAAAAAAGATGTGCTCTGTCTACAGCGCCTACAAACCGTGTCGGGCCCGCTAGTTTACCAAGTTCACGCTACCATTCCAACAGCCCCTTTGTAGACCTTTCCCTTCTGGTTAACCATTGACCACGTATTCAATTCAAAGTTCTTGTCTACATAACAAGGCCACTGATTGGTCTGTCACCTGTCTATCTTAAAGATTGTCTCACCATTTATATTCCATCAAGGAAGGCCTTCGCTCAGTATGTACAATTCTCGCCTCGTTACCCACGTAGTAGAGGAGGACGGTGAATGGATCTTTTCAGTTTCTACCCAACTCTCTGGAATCAATTACCACTTACATTAGTCAGCCCCACAGCTCCGTCTTTCAAACAAGTTTAAAAACCTACCTGTAATTAAATTTTATTTTCTGGTGTTGGTTTTCATGTAAATCCTGTCATTATATTTATCTGATTCTTTTTTTGTGAAGCGCAATGATCATTTCCTGGAATTGCGCTATATAAGCATCGTTATTATTATCATGGTACAGGAAGAATCAAGAAGGAACATACGTGTTAACTCATATCCATGCATTCTATTTTGGTAATTGGAAAAACCCGAAAGCAACCCGAAGATTTCGATAATATTGAATGGAAATATACTCTAAGATGTGTCTTAAAATCCTGGAAAAAATATGTTGGCCAAACTTTGTGCATACACAATAGACTGGACTTGTTGTATACAAATACCTATTTTTAAATATAGTTTCCCTCCTATATGATAACGATTTTGAGTGATTCATTAATTCTAAGAAGTCTTTTTGATTTCGTGTCATGAATGTAAAACATCGGCGGCGGATCGGTTGCCAACTGAAAAACAAGCGAATCTTAAAACAACGACATAATATCAAATTTGAGCAATTGCATTTATCTCCCTAAACGGTCCCTTAATCGCTTGAAAACCCCAACTGACAAAAAATAACAGATCGGACCCTGCCTTGAGGTAATAGTGGGAAATTTACTTCTAGCATCCTGACAACAAAAATACCGCTTCCCGCATTTTTTCTTTTTTCGGTGATTGTCAGATTTCCGCTAGGGACTTATGGCAAGTAAGTTTTAAACCCATTCTTCAATTACCCACATATACTACCCCAACGGATAGATCCGAGTAAAAGAATTTTAAAATCCGTAATCGAACATTTGAGCATATCCATAAACACACGATCTATACAACTCTAATTGTGCAATGGCTATGTAGTTATGGTAACCAATTTGTTTTATACTATATGATACATTAGGCCAAAAGAGCTTTGGCATAGACCTGTTTACAAAGAGTGCTATATAAACTTTTTATATATCATAAAATGGGCTATAGAAATTAATTGCATTAGGGGAAACGCTTGAAAAAGTTATCTTTTTATACAAAATGTGTTTGTATTTTTCGGACAATTATATGGGTTAGTGTCACTAATACATATTTGTCCCGAAAATACAAGCACATGCAACGAACAACGATATTATTTGTATCTGTATAATAAAAACTGAAAGGTATGTGCCTTCAGTTTTTATCTCAGATGTACCAAGTCACTTGTAAAACATATTATACTATATTCGTCTGTACATAAATAGGTTTATTTTTCGAATTTTTTGATTATATATATAAAATATCATCGTGGGAGTTCAACAAATGGCTCACTATTTTCATACAACTACAATATTACCCGTTGCGTATTTAGAGTGTAAAGCATAACTCTTCAACTACTCACGGTAGTACCACTTCATCGTCATTGTATAAATCCACACTGTTGCCAATGCGGCCCCTGAATTCTTCTTCGTGTTTGACCCTGATCCAGAATCTCCAACATAAACGTGTACTCCAGTCGCATTGGCTTTAAGAGGAAAACTCAAAACTAGTCATAATAAAAGTTAATTACAGGTACTGGGAACATATTCATGAGGCGAGAATGACAATACAAAATAAAGTTCCCGGCCCTGGCGGTGTAAATATCACACCTTCGCACTTTCTCACACTCGGCATATCTTTCTGGGGGTCTCTCTCTTTCTCTCCCTCTCTCTCTCATCACTCCCGGGTCCTCTCTCTCTCTCACACATACACACACACACACACACCACACCACACACACACACACCACACACGCCCACACACACACACACACACCAGACACACACACACACACACTCCTCTCACCTCCGCTCTCTCCTCGTCGAAATCTCTCTCAACCCCTCTCGGTGGTCCTTGAGAAGTACAGACAGTTATTGACGCAAAACACTGACACAGAGGCACTATGTTCGGCTTATTATTTGTAGAAGACTCTTGCCATCAAAAGCAATCGTTATTAGTGAACACAATGTCTTTAACTCAAATAGCACATGGTATCGACGGCAAATGAAGAACTATGGAAAATAAACTTAAAGGATCGAACTTTTTTTGTCTTCAAGCGGAAGATCCCGCTGAACTATCCTTGCTAATCCCCACGATGGTACTGTACAGTTGCTATCCCACGTCTGATCAAGATGAGTTAATGCGTCCTCTTGTACGTATTTGACTAAAGTTGATTTGCGAATCTATTTTCAAAGGATGTTTTGGAATATTAGTTCACTTAATTAATAACAAACTGCAATATGGGAGAGAAAAAAATAAGAACAGAGTACATTAAACTACCCCAGAAAAAATAAGATAGCCCAGGTCTTATCAGGGGCGCGCCATTAGATTCCCGTTGGCATGAAGCTTAAATAAAAATTCCTTTAAAAAGGAATTGCACGGTCAATCGTTAATGAATCAAGTTTGGTGGCAGGTTATACGCATGTCAATGAACATGTCATATTAAAAACCTATAACATACTAGATTTAGAATAACATCAAAAGCTATTGCATTTAACAGGCACAAAATTGCTACCAAAACATCAAATGTTGCAGAATTTTGCACCATTGAGAGCGACAAATTCACAATGGGGAGAAAAATCACTTCATTTCTCCGATCCAAATCACAAAATTACACTTTTAAAAGCACTATAGCAAGCAGAAAAGCAACTCTATCACTGCTGAATAGGATGTTTTAATTAATTTTAAATACAACTGTATAAATTTTACTTTTTTAAAAATGTTGAAATTCCTCACCAAATTCCCCTAGGCTAACGTTATGGAACCAAGATTGATGATGATACTAATGATGGCAAGTCGGGGGGGGGGGGGGGGGTGAGGTTGCGGATCACAAAGTGCTCCCTTTAAATTTGAAATTTAGTCTCCAGTTCGCATATTGCTATAATATTACCGTTACACAAGTGCACAACCACCATTCGATCGTCTCCAAGTTTACACGTTGCCACAGTGACATGGTGACTGCCGAATTACAATCACTAGCGTTGTAGACATTTTATAGGCCGAGAAAAATAACTTAAATTCTAGGTGAAGCTGGAAAAATTGCAATAGAATTTCTTTCACCACAATGCATTCTATATAGTCCCCAGAATGCCATACTAAAAGTCCAGAAAAATCCAAGTGGTGGAAATATGACTAATTTGCATAAATCCAAAATGGCCGCCAATCCTAAGATTTTTACAAGGATTTTGTTGTATTACTTATCTGAAATAATATTTTGGCACCTAAAATGCCTACATTTTGTTAGATTTATGAATCTATTATATCGTATTTCTTATACAGACATCATTCATGGCTTGGTCAGAAGTGTACCTCATTTGCAATAAAGGCCCAATGTCCAGCAATTCTAAGACTTTTACACTGATCGTGTTATATTGCTTATTATTTTGGCACCTAAAATGCCTAAATTTATTACATTTACGACTTTATTATATTTTATTTGTCTTAATGAGGCACTATACAGGGTGTCTCAGAAAGAATTACACCCTAACTATAGGCGACCATAACTTCAAAAGTAAGTATCACATTTGAGAAATTTAAAAAGAATCTTAAACCACAATTACTTTTTAACATTTTATGTCAAGATCACTCGATTCGGTTCAGTAGTTTTGAAGAAATAAGCGATTATGTAACACATGTCATTGGACACTTCCTTCCAAGTTTGCTCACAATAATGCAGACTTGATGTTACTACCGCTGGATTACTGTGTTTGTCTGTTCAAGCTGTCTTCTTTTCATTCCAGAACCGGCCTATGTTTAATATTTTGTGAGTTCAATGCCATTCTGTTCGTTTTATTATAGTAATCAACAATTACCGTGACATTATAACAAAAATCCACAATAAAAAACAAACCTGGTAAATAACAAGAATGATCATCTTTATTGAAAACAACACCACTAAAATCTGTCTGAAATGTGAAATACGTTAGTTGAACTATTGGGTGGCACTGCATAGAAATGAATTGAGAAGTTTTAATCAATACTTTAACAGTTGGATACCTGAACCCATATGATTATTCACAATAGTATTTATTCAAATTAGATTATCTTATTCCAATAAGACGGTGGATTCTACATTTAAATAATAAGGCATTATTTGAGTGCAAATTAAATTTCCCGGCGTTTTGTAATCTATACTTGTGTTATATGACGTCTGCACTAGACAAGATGGTTGTCAACATTTGTCACCCATACAAAGGTGCTTTTGTGGTTTTCAGATATCCAAAACGTGGCCATAACATTACTCTGGTCAGGCAGGGAATTTAGATTAAAATTCACAAAGATCATCCTTGCAAGAAGACCATCTTGAACAATGTTAAGACGTACCCTGAAACGGGTAACAAGTCAAAATGAACAAGGCGTCACTGTGGAAGCGGAGAACCGCCCGACTTTACATACATTGCATGCCATCAGACTGGCTTCGTCCATCATCCAAGACAAGTTGTCAGACGTAACATGTGCCACACATCCAAATCAAGCTTTACAAGATTACCCACTTAGACCTGATATTTGAAAGAATTATGATTATTTCTCCGCACTGTTCTTTCTGAGCATTTATTACAACTTGGAAAGGAAGTGTCCATTGACATGTGTTAGCATAATCGCTTGTTTCTTCAAAACTACTGAACCGAATCGAGTGCTGTTCATTACAAATTATTGAAAAATAATTGCGGTTTAAGATTCTTCTTTAATTTTCAATGATGATACTCACTTTTGAAGTTAGGTCCCCAATAGTTAGGTTGTAATTCCTTTCTGAACACCTGTACATGCCTTGGTAGAAGTATACCTCTTGCCATAAATCTAAAATGGCTGCCAAATTTTCTACAATTTGAGGCAAAATGGCAAACTTGATCACATCTATTAAATGCTGACCTAAAACACATTAGATTTGGTTTCACTTCATCACTGGTTTTTTCAATTCCTAACAGCATCCCCCCCTCCTTCGTACACCCCACACATACACCCCACAAACACATCCCCCCCCTCCCCCACCTCCCACCCACCCCCGCCACCCACACACACACACACCATTGTCATGCAAACTACTAATCTATAATTATATATACTTCGCATTATAAAATTTGGGGGTCAATGAAATAACATGGACTATGTGAATATGTTATCCTGGCCCTTTTGGCATCAATACCAAATCAAAGTTGTTCGTCTACA
This sequence comes from Ophioderma brevispina, assembly GCA_023653785.1. Lineage (NCBI taxonomy): Eukaryota > Metazoa > Echinodermata > Ophiuroidea > Amphilepidida > Ophiodermatidae > Ophioderma > Ophioderma brevispina. The sequence goes on from JAMKCH010001522.1 coordinate 29,340, forward strand.
TCCCTATCAAGCACATGCATTCAAAATTTAAAAATTGAAAAAAATATTTCTTTTTAATAGACAATCCAGGTTCTTCGATCAAAGAATTTGAATTCTCGTTTAAAAACACGTTTAATTCTCACTGAAAACGTGGTATATCGTTTAAAAAGTTATAGATCGATAAACCAGGTTTTTCACATTGAAAAACTTGAATTTTGATTGAAAAACCTGTATTATCTCGATATACCTAGTAGGTTTTCCATTGAAAAATTGAAACTAAGGTATAACGAAGAAATGGTTGCTGACCAACCGCCTTTAATTCCAGAGGGTTTTCTAAACAAAGTCCAACCTCTTGCACACAGTCTAATGAAATATGAAATAAAGAAGACTTGGCTGTCACCCAAGAACCTCTATTGGTATTGAAACCTGGTGAGCATCTCCACCTGGACTAATCCTCCTGGTCTGATGGCGATGCTCACCAATTGGAGAACAGAACTGGCCGAATGTAAGTTCTTGAGAAGTGTGGCTACCTGGAAGCAGATCCAGACACTAGCTGTGGTTGTGGACAGCACCACAGACTATGGAACCACTTGGTCTGCCCACTGTTGGAGCAACAATGCACAAATAAGGACCTTGCGAATTCAGTGAAGGCAGCCAGATGTTGTACCCATCCTCTGGCTTGGATCATATTTGAGAATCACTGTGTTTGGACACGATAAGAAGAAGATTAAAATAATAGGTTTTTAATTAAAAAAAACAGATTCACGCAAGAGAAGACTTCACCATTTTTCACATCGAAAAATCAAGATGGATTTCTCAGCGATACACCAAGCTTTCATCTGGGAAATGCCGGGTTTATCGACTTAATGAATCATCTTGATTTCGCGGTGAAGGTTCCCTAATGTTTTCGGAGTTCAGACAGAATTGGAAGATATTCTAACAGCGTTGCCAAAAGACCCCGCTAATAAAGTCTCATTACATCATTCAGAATGACATCATCTTGTTGTGAAGATGTACACGGGGGACTTCATACTAGTGCAGGGTATTCAGCAGTTGAGTATTCCAAGTTAAATATAAAAAAAAAAAAAAAAAAATTTAATGTAACATTGATGTGGCGTAAAGGTCAAGAAGCGGTCCCTCTAGCGCCAATGTACTATTGTGTGTTGGGATCGTGTACAGTTTGTTCTTTCGTCTAAAGTTATGTTCACTTATCGTCTATAAAATTATCTCAGTTTAGTGAATGTAGAGTTGCTTCAAATTTACCAGTGAACCAACACACCGAACTCCCTAGGGGGGAGAGTCTGTTTTTTCAAGATGAAGGCTGTAGGTTGTTGTACATCAAATTTTGTGCGTAGCTTAAGTTCGCGGGAAAAAGGATCAAAAAAATTGTGTAATCGCTCTACTGAGGATATTTTAAAGGGGGGGAGCGGAAGGGTCAAAGTATAACAAGATGAGGAATGTGAGGTTTACTTAGTGCTAAGCAGGGGCGACAAGGGAAAAGTAATTTTGTGTTGCGGGGTACCTTGAAATGTCTAAGGTCCGAAGCACGTTGTAAGGCTAGCTTTCGAGGAAAGGTGGGTTAGCGGAAAGGAAAAGAATGGGATCCCGGATTAACTCTAGCCCTTCTATATCACTTCGCTTCATCTCTCTGCGTAGGAGTCCTGCAAAGAAACTCCCTTCGGCATTCCTGAGACCTAGAATATTGATAGACTTGGTGCCAGGGCCAACCTTTTGGGACACCATTCCGAAGTTTGGGCTTTCTACGGCATTGCCCATTTGATGTCGTTCACACCCCAGGACAAAAGATTCGGGATGAGCAATACTTAACTTGACAAGCTTGACACCAGGAAGATTTTGAGTAGCTTAAGATAGAGACCTCGATGCCGACTGTATCATAGGCGCCAGTTAGATCTATCAAGTCTGCCCCAAACGTATTCTTCTGCTGGAAGGCTGTTTCGATATCATTGACATGTCCTTGCTATCTGATCAGTTGTGTTGATTTACCTCTTCGAAAGCCAATTTGGTGAGGGTAGCTTATACACGCCTTTGAGATGCAGCGAGATTGGGTTTCTAACTCTTGGGCTCGTTTTCTGGTTTCTTGGGCTTCGGAGGGATGAATGACCTATGAAGTCTTCCATCTAGAGGGAATTGCTAATGATCCCATAAAAGTAGAGAGAGAAAGAGTTGGAGCCATCGCACATCTTCAGGTTCCTATTCTCATTCTGTATGGATGTGTCATTGTCAGGACTTCTCATTCTTGAGAACGTTGTGCTTCCCTTGGGAACTCTGCATTATAGACAAGCTACATCGTGCTAAGCTGGTATGACCAATTACATTTATTAGAAAATTTTCTGTATGGAAAGTCAATCATTGTGGTTGATTTACCTATGCCTAGAGCCTTCAACTAAAGTGGAGGCGATGGCCCAGCGGGGTCAAACTGCAACCCGAGATACAAGTCCAAAGCTTTGACCATTGCATCACACGGACCAGTGGTTTTGCCACTTTCCATTGTTGACAAGTACTGAGGCGATGCAATTTTTGCAGAGACCGGACACTGCTTCACTGGACAATATGACCGGTGAGCTTGTGATGGTGTTCCGGGCCTTGCAGCTTGATTGGGTAACGTTGATAATGGAATCTCCCCCTCCAATCTGGTACGTCTTTTTTGGCAAAGCAAATCCAGTAGCTAGTTGCCTTGTTTTCTTGCTATTCTCTCAGTATCGTCAGTCGGTATTACCGTCACTTTATACAACTCCTCACATTCTTGTCTCACCAGGGGTGTAGGAATTCTGCATCTGGAATGGAATGTTTAAGCTGCTTTGTGAACAAGCATAGAGCAGAAGTCAGAATATTCGGTCGTTGATATTAGAAGACTGATAAATCGGGTCTGGCAGCTTGGGATGCCAGTTCACTTAGAGTTGTTTGACTTGCCACTTGGGCCATATTTTGGTTTTTTTTTTTTTTTTTTTTGTTTTTTTTTGTGGCTTTCCATAAGTTCGTCTCTTTGTGTAGAGGCTGGAGATTGTGATCTTGATGCCACTAATAACAAGATATGGTGCAGTGGCCTTTCTCTGGAATCTATGGAGGGTCTTTCTGTAGCGCGCAGATCGGATTTCCCGGGATGACTTTTGACAGGTCGGGAGAGTTAAACGCCCATTGAGTGCTTGACTAGAAAGTAGGTACACCTTACTATCAACAGCAGTTGGAGGTGGAGATATTCGTCTTCAGATAGTCCACTCTCCACCAGAACATTATATTTTTATCATATTTAATGTGCAATGCCTACTTTTCAGCCATAAGAATCTATGCAAATTGACGTACACGCTTACACTAAGTTCCAGAGTCTATATAGAATAGAAGTATAATAATAGTGGAATTATTAATTTACAGTCATCACAAGTTGTGTGCCACATGTTCACAAATTTGTTTCACAAAGTTTGATCAAATCAAGCTATAGCAGATTTAACCCAACACCAGAGGTAGTTTTTGACAGCGTCGATTATTGGGAGATGGAGGCAGAATATTCGACCCGATCACCTGTTTCAATTTAATTTCCATTTCCACTGCACATCTTCCCTCGATCCAATGCCAATACCTTCCGAAAAGTACTAAAGGTGACACGATAGGTTGGATCTACTATACAACTAGAATTGACAGCCATTTAGGATTTTACGGCAGTGGCAGAAAGTAGTTTACCCACACATGTTCTGTGTCAAAGACTGCGGAAGATATTATCTAAATTGTACTGCGTGAGAACTAACGTTTTCAGTCGCCCCATAGAGAATGTGTGTAATGGAAAATTATCTAATATCTCCGCAAAAGAAACGGGGTTCTTCGGATATTTTTGCATCAGAGTGCACGAAATTTTGTTCTCTTCCGAGAACATCCTCAAATGGGTCTGAACCTATAGCACTTTTGAAAACCTGAACATTTCTATCGGCAGTTTTTTACACGCAATCTCTATGGGCTCGACGAGACCAAACATTTTCCCACGGTGCTACGTCCACCTAAGCTAGCTAATTTAATGTGCATGCTCGTACTTTCCATCCGCGGCCATATTATTGTTCATGTATAACAAGTAAGGGAATAACATGTGAAGTATAATACACGTGTATTAAAAGTTCAAATTTTAACATTTATGTACTGCAGAGCAATATAGGAGAAGAAATACCGAAAAATCATGAAACTCTGAAAACTGGCGGCCATTTTGAATTATGCAAAATAGTTATCCTTTCGCGCCAATCAGGGTTGATTTAATTTCTATATAACTCATGAACGTAATATACTTATTGTAATGTAAAAGTATTTGTTTTATGGGCTTCAACATCTATTTGATCTAGCTATACACACAAATAAATGTAAAAACTAGAAATTAGTGGCCCTTTTTGGGATTTATGCAAATTATGCAGAGTTTCCACCACTTGGGATTTTTTGGACTTTTAGTATGTCATTCTGGGACCTTATAGAAATGCATTGTGGTGAAAAAAAAATCATTAGCAACTTTTTTGTGCCAGTCATTCATAATTTTTCCCAGCCTATTTATTCGTGCTCTGGTAAGTTTGACCTCGCTGATATCCGCTGGTGCCCTCCTAACTCTTTTGCACGTATATAACCAGCGAGTTCTAACTATCTGCAAGCGCTATGATCGGCAAGGGGTACCAGTCTAAGTCCGAACATGTGGTAACTGGTATACTTAATTACTACCGCACACTCGGCCCCACCCTCCCCCGATTACCCGTGTCGCCCCTTCAATTCTTTGCTGTCCCTCTTTGGCCCTCACCCCGTCCGTGCTCCAATCCCCACCACTTGACGTCCAAGTTTGATTGCCACAAACAAACTCAAGATGTTAAACATGAAGAGTGTTACGTACTTTCCCTGTCCTTCGCAGCTCTGTCTCGTTCTTGCGGCGCGCTTTTTGTCCTTTTTTCCTCCCCCCTCTTCCCCCCCTCCAGACCCCGCCGGCCCCCCCCTGCCGCCCTCCGCAATGCTCTTCTGTGTTTTTTTGACAGCCTTTCTTCAGGTTCTGCCCCATTGTACTCTCTGTTTCCCCCTTCCGGGTGCCCTGCCCCGTGCCCTGCGGTGTCTCCCCCTTGCGCCATTCGTTCCTCCTGTCGGGAGATGCACAAACACACACACACACACACAGCACACAAACACACAACACACAAACACCCACACTCTCAGCACCCACACAAACACACACACACCTGTAATATCACAGTGCATTACAGCAAAATACTGTAAAAAATGAAAAGAAATTACTGTATCGAAATTTCTTTTCCCATCGGCGCCTCGAAAATCCTGAGTGGGGCGGACCCTCTAACATGACGTAAATCGGTTAGCCCATCCTATCCTCTTCCAATATCAGCCCCGGATATTCAGCGATGTTTGTGTAAAAGGGGTGTTTTTCATTTGGCCGTAATTGACTTAAAAATATCTAGAATAAAATACAATACGATAAAAACACAGCAGTGGTAAACCAGTAAAATCACCTTAAGTTGTAATTTTAGGCAGTAGGCATGTTCTTGATTTTGGCAACATGACGCTAACCCAGACCCCTACCTCTCTTAATGGAAAGATTTTGAGTGAGGGAAAAGTCCAAATTGATTGAGAAATCAGTCGTAAAGATCGACAATTCAAACCAAATTCCATTGAATTTTCGAATCGAATTTAAGACGTGTTCCCCTCAACTCATTGTTTAGGATTGATTTTTCAATTCTTTGTTTTTAAAGAGAGTACGCAGGGGGAAAATTTCCACAAAAGGGCCGAAAAGGTCCACTTATTGCTTGATTTGTGGTTGAAGAGGTCCAAAATGAGAGAAATTTTGACAAGAAAGCCCATTTTAGGTGATGAGATGTTCAAAAAGGACCGGGGGTGATACTTATACAAAAAGGTCCACTTTTCGAGGTCCAGCCCCCCCCTCCCAAAAAAAGGATGTTCCTGCTATGGCCGCTGCCTGAGCAAAGAGTAGGCCTATTTACATTAGATCCTATAATTATTTAATAGTAAATTTATTGGTTGAATCATTGCAGCCCAGGCACGTAGGCACAGTTACATCTGTAGGCCAGCATTGTGGTCGGAGGGGGCCAAAACGCGGTCAGGGAAAAGTCAGCCCGACCAAGGAAAAAATCGCCCCGATTGGAGGGTAGCGTCCAAACGCTACTTTTGCCTCAAACTCTGAGTTTTCCCAAGTGTACCGCAATTTCTTCCAATGGGCGGTACTCTGCACCACCCGCATTCCCCCATGATTGACAAAGTCACTTAGTGACCACTTTTCTCGACCCCAGACTACGCAACTGATTTGGTCTTTGGGAGTGGGAGTTCTTTGGATGGCCATGTTGGCAGTAAATTTCCTACTGGCATCATTATAGCTATGTTGGGGGAAATCTTGATGCTTCTGACTTAATACGTTTAAGGCAGATTGAGGAATAGTGAAGTGTGAATGTGTGACAGCGAAAAACACTAGGCCTAAAGGAGAGGCTGGAGAAGCAAATATTGATAATGTCGTGAAGTTTTGCATGATGTGCATAGGGTACCCGTTATTGACCGCTCCACTCAAATTCAGCTAGGGTTCATTTTGCATAATGTGACCTGGCTCATAGCTTCATGTTGAGATAGGGGGCCTAAATCCTTGACTGATCTTGATGACACATGGAGGCCTATAAAGACAAATAATGGAAGCTGGAGAAAATATTGTAATGTCTCTGAAATATTGCGTAATGGGAGAGTGATCAAACCGTTTATGACAGCTCCCATTCAAATCAGCTTGTGGTTCGCAAAAGCGCGGTCAGGGGGAAGTCAGCGCGGTCAAGGAAAAATTCGCATGATGGCCAAACCGTAGAGTCTAAAACGGCTCTTGTGCCTCAGATTTCCTAATTTTTGCCCAAATTTCTAACAAGGCCCCCCGTATTTTCCCCACGATTGACTAAGTCACTTCGTGGACCCTTTCCTCCGACCCCAGCTACGTTAACTGATGGGGTCTTGGGAGTGGAGTTCCTTGGCTGGCTCAATGGCAGGTAAATTTTCTCTGGCTCCATTATAGCTAATGTGGAGAAAAAATCAGAAGCTCTTACTAGCACATTTTGAAGCAGCGGGCGTCATAGTGAAAAGTGAATTTTGTAACAACGAAAGGCAACCCCAACCCCGACAAAGAAGTCTGTGCCGGTGTCGCCACATGCAGAATGGCACCAGGAGTAAGGTAGACTACAGAATGCCACTGCTCTTATAGCTTGGCAAATTATTGCCCCTTCCGGGCAAAATATCCGGGGGACACTCCCATCTTGCGAAATTTGTAATTTTTTTTAGAGGGTCTTGGGTGAAAATTTGGCAACATTTTCTAAAAAAAGTAATCTGTTGGTATTGAGATGGTAAATTTTCAATAATACAGGGCATGGGTGACAATGATGCTGGTGAAAACAACCATCATATGCCTAAAAACGTCAACTAAATGGGAACAACCCCCTCACCCTGTGTAACCCCTTGGACATGTAGAAAGATCCATCTAGGGCCTATAGGCTGGGCCTCTCGCGCCCTTAGAGATGCCCCAATGGCGTAGGCAGCAGTTCTAGGGAGGAAAAAACGTGTTCAGGGGGAAATCAGCCGGTCAGGGGAACATTCGTCCCGACTGATTTTCATGATTCCCAACAAAAAAATTTTCCTGATTGATACCGGACCTCGACTCTTCCCAAGATAGCTTCCTGATTTCCCTTTTTGAACACCCTTGAATTGCCCTTATCCTCCGACCCTAGATACGACACAATGTGGTTCTTTGGGGGGGGGGGTGCATGCGCGTTCCTTGGCTTGCCACATAATTTTTGCAGTAATTCACCTGGCTTCATAGCTCATGTTGAGATGGTGGCCTAAAACTCGACAGCTCTTGACTTAACCCATACTAAGGCAAAACACAATAAAGAGAAAAAGTTGGAGAAAATATTGTATGTCGGAAGTTTGCCATATAGAGGAATGATCAACCGGTTTAGTGACCGCTCCATTCAAATCAGCTAGCGGTGCCCGCGCGAAGCGCGGGCAAACCGCTGGTGTTCATGATTGGAAAACACACGTCTTTAACTCGTTGGAAATCTTGAAGAACAACTACAATGCACATCGCGACTTTTATCTTTACCTCTACGGATCTATAATACAAATCTTTTTCGTCTAAAGCTAATCACAAAGTTCCTAAATCTAACCCATAGCAAAGCACGGTCTCTGACCGTGCAAAAACACTAGTGGAGTAAAAATGAAATCATAAAACTTCGCGGGAAAAAACATTTGCGGACATTACATTACACGTCAAAAAAGGAATAGCGATTGGTTTTGTATCGCCAATGTCGTTAGAATGTAGGTTACCACTCATTATGAAACATGATTATTGTCTATGAGCGGCTATAAACAGGGTGCATGTACATACCATATTTAGGCCACTCGTTGTCGCAGAAACAGTCATTCCTTTAAATGCGTGCATATATTCAATCGATATCTCAAATGGCAAACCGTCCGCCTTTGTTTGCGAAGTCGTGTATGAAAAAGCGGCTTTGAAGTCATCTGTATGGTATTCATTCTGAAAAAAAAAATAATGTAAATTTGGTAAACCCGGTAATGTTTGCACTTGCTATCGTTCAAACGCATTTTGTTCTGTTATTTATAGGTAGATTTCAAATTACGTGAGACTCCATACATAAATCTATAGGGGCGATGGTTCAATCTCCGGCCATGTGGAGACTAGGCCTTTGTTGCCATCACAAACATAATTGTGTCCATGGTACAAACTACTTTACAGAATCGGCTTACTGGAACCTGATGCATTCAGTTCTGCAAATGGTCTGTTAATGATAGGACTTGTCAAATCCGCTTTGTGCTAATCTCTTATCTAAGTTTGGCCCAATTTTTAAGGCAAAATAAAAACTTAGTTATGTTATGGTGTGTGCATTGATATAAGAATGCATAATTTCTTCAGTACTGTGATAAAGAATGATATTTTGTAGTGTCAAAGGTAAGGTATATTAAAATAACAACATTTAATGAAATATTTGCTGGTGTTTTCATCCTAATACTTCAAATGAAACTTCCAAGCTATCTTAGATGTGAAACAAAGTGTTTATGTCAACATTTACTAGCTACATTACTATACATTGTATGAGTACCATAAACTTTGCTACCTGTGGTAGAATATATGCTCTTAACCTCTCACGGTGAATGGACAGACCTAAAGCGGCAGCGAATTTCTGTTTATGGTCATAATTCTGTTGCTTAAAAATATCAGGAGTGATAATTGTGAATGTCAACATAGTACTTACTTTTAAAACAACAATATATTGACCAGGAATGGGTTCCTGAACTAGATAAAATGGCGCTAACTTAGCTGTATAGACCGAATTGACGAACCATGAACTCAGAGCATACATGACAAAGTAGAAAAAGCCCATTCTGTGATGTACAGGAAATCTGAAGGAAAGTTTGGACAAAAATGTGTTTGAACTATTGTGCAATTTTATGAAATGAATTGAAGACTAATCAATTATACCCCACTTTCGCTCGTTTAAAAGGTTAACTTGTAGTTACCACAAAAGATTGATTTTTTTGCATATAGAGAACAATGAGTCAACAATAGAATTGAAAGGCTCGACAAGTTTCTAATAAAAATATCCTCTTAAGAAATCCTACTCCATGCACTTATGTAAATGAAGTTTGTCTTATTCGGTATAGATAAAAAGGTATGAGGTATGGCATTGTATCAACCAATACAGCTTCAGTAAAATCTTCATCTATAGACAGAACGAAACAAATTTGTATCTCATAATGACGGCATAAATTTAAGAGATGAACATGAAAAATAAAATGCTACTATTGCCCTTTCTTTGTATGATCAAATAATTATAATAATTAGCTTTAATTCACGTTTAAAGGTTAATTTAGCAATTCCATTAACGATATTTTTAAAACATATAGATAAATGGGTAACTTACCATTGTGCCATTGAAGACGTGCGTCGCAATACAATACCCGTGTGATGAAATCTGTTCCTTTTCTGTTGCACTCCACTCATGATCTATAACCATGATAACCAGATGGACGAATAGACGCGAATGCTTATTTTGGCCGCATGGCGAAGGTTATAAAAATTAATTGTACAACTCTTTCAATAGGGTAAGGTTAACGACATTCCCGAAGAATAGTCGTGTGGACGGGTCTATTAATATGAAAACAAGCGTCAACTGACACATATTCTCATAAACCCTCTAAAATCATGTTATCTTTCCTGTTTATGTGGGTACTTAAAATTAAAAGCACGTTGCTGTATTAGTTTTATTCTAATTCATTTAGATGTCGAAACATATTTTGTGTGTAATAATTGAAGAAATTAAACTAGAACTAAATATAATTAACTAAGGTGCTCATTTCAAAGTTTGAGATGAATCGGAATTTTAGTTTTAACGTAATAAACATTTATGTGTAGTATAAGACTAACATAGGTTACCGGGTATAACAAAATTTCCAGAACCGGAATTTTTATTGCAATTGTGATTTTCTTTAACAAGGACATCGATTTGAGCTTAGCTAGTTCACACAGTGATTAGTAGGCCTATAGGAACAAACATTATGTATATGCAAACAACACGATTTGTTACGGAAATCTCCGAGTCCGCCTTTAATCGTAATCTGCATATGGATTAAACACACACACAAACATAAACGCACGCACGCACGCACGCACACGCACACACACACACACACACACACACACACACACACACACACACACACACACACACACACACACACACACACACACACCAACACCATCAAAATGCGGACTAAAAAAATAAGTATTAATATTAATGAGATATTATGAATATTTATAATATTTTTACGATGTTTTTAACCTCTGATGACCTTTTACAATTGAAATTTGGACAACAGAGAAGAAATAAATCGAAATATAAGTACACTGGTGGTGTGGTGGGGTGGGTGGGTTGGGTGGGGTGGGTGTGGTGGTGGGATGTTCTTTGGGGTGGGTGGTTGGATGATTTTTGGGGTGAGGGGGAGGTATGAAGGCCGCAAATTTAGCTTTCTTATCCCTGATCGTAAGATTTGACTCTTGGGACGTTAGGGATATATGAGGTAAGCTCCACGGACCTATACATGCACATAAGAGGTGTGCGTCGCAGGCCTATCAATTTAGTGATTTAATTGTCTTCTTTAAATAAGAGAGTTGCGCCGCCGGCCTATACTAATTATACTAATTATTTTTTTATATAAGAAGGTTGTGTGGCAGGCCGATAGCCCATTAAAGAGGTTTGCGCCGCTGGCCTATAAATAAGAGGTTTGTACCGCAGGTCTCTCTATAAATTTAGAGTGATCTAATCGTTTTCTTAGATAAAGAGGGTTGTGCCGCAGGTTTATAATTTACTAATCTAATCATTTTCTTGGATAAGAATGTTGCGCGGAACTTAAGCCACAGGCCGATAGCCCCTTAAAGAGGGAAGTGCTTAAAGAATGAGGAAAAAAATTCTTAACTATAGGGTGAGTTAAAAAAAATGACACTGATTGTGTCCGCCATTTTGAACTTTTAAAGTAACATGACAGCATGAACGACAAAGGACTCACCATCAAACCCAAGCGTTCTAGACGTCACCAAAGTCAGTATCTCACAGACCTAAAAGATCTACTAACATCACTTGAGAATGCTGCAGACAAAGTCGGCCTACATCTAAATGCCAAGAAGACTGAATATATGACTGTCAATGAGGAAGATGATCATCAACCTATCTGCACAACAGATGGTAGCCAACTCAAAGAGGTCAAGGACTTCAAATATCTAGGGTCCTATGTTGCCGACAGAAAGAAAGACTTCCTGTCACGCAAAGGACAAGCTTGGAATGCCTGCAATAAACTACACCACTTATGGCAATCTGGTATCTCCAATTCAACCAAGCTGAAATTCTTTAGAGCCTGTGTAGAGAGTATCCTGTGATATGGATCTGAGACCTGCACTGTAAAAAATACTGTAAATTTTACAGTAAAATCCTGGCAGCAATTCTGCCAACAACAAATTACCGTAAAATTTACAGTATACTGTAAAAGTTAATGTAATCAAAACGCTTAAAAACATATATATTTGGTGAGTTATTACAGAGATTGTGAATGTGTGGAGAATAAAAAAGCACTGACGAACACCCTAACTTAGTAGGGCTATCCACAATTTTTTACATTGCATATACTGTAAAATTTACAGTTTGTTGTAAAATGAATTACATCAAACTGTAAAATATACAGTAAATTTGAATGAAAACCTGTAAAAGCTATATTTTTACGGGGTTTTGTTGGCAGGATTGCTGCCAGGATTTTCCTGTAAAATTTACAGTATTTTCCCCTGTATATTTTAGTATACTTAATGGTATCATTGAAAAATTCATAGTAGTGTATAATGATGTTGTTAAATTTCGAATAAAGTCTTCACTTTTAGATTTTGTCATAATAGGCCTGGAAAATTGGACATAAAATTTACAGTATTTTCCTGTATTTCCAAATTACAGCCAAATACTGTAATTTTTCAAGCTTTTTTACAGTATTTTCCTGTAAATTGCACTGTAATTTTTTACAGTGTGGACCATGAAGAAAGAGCTACAGGACAGACTGGATGGCACCTACACCAAGCTTCTTATGCGAGTACAAAACATAACCTGGCGTGAGCACAAGACCAAAGCACAGCTATATGGAGATATCCCTCCAATTTCATCTTCTGTTGCCAAACGCCGTGCACGATTTGCCGGTCACTGTCATCGTGCGATTGATCGAGTAGTCTCAGACGTCACATGTTGGAAGTTACCATGCCAAAACAGGGGTCGTCGCCCCTTAAACTACATTGATATGATTGCTCGAGACATCCAGCAGGATCCATATGACATCCCCAACTTAATGACAAACAGGGACATTTGGCGCTACACATGTGGCGTTAGATAGATAGATATCTAACATTATGTGGTATCACCTGAAAGCTTAGTTTATTATCTTTAATTTGCTGCAAAGATCTTTCACATCGGTTAGGTATAGACCGATCTACAGTCGTTTGAATCAAGTAGTCGGTTTTGCGCTCTGTCCACGGATTCACATAAAGATAAACAGCGTTCAGCGAAGGAAATCAGTGTCCAGAAGAAAATCGGGCCATTTATTGACTGCAGAATAAATGTAACGCTATTTTAACCCTACAAAATTCAGTCACATTTTACTATCGATGCCTTCTTAACGTTTCTACGTCCTCATCACTCATAACAATCATTTTGAAAAAATAAAGTAACTTGACACATGTATCAGTTTCTGGAGGAGTTGAATGAATCACATATACCATATCCCTTACGTCCCTAGAGGGAAATGACTACCAACCTAACGATCACCGCAAAAAAGGAGGTGGCGCAATGTGTCTTGTTATAGATCTAGGAGCAATTTCACCATAAACGCAAGGTGGGAAAAATTGCTTTTAATGATTTAAGGGATACGAAGAAACAGACATCGATGGCAACCTTTATTGTCTATATTTGTAGACCAAAATATGCCACATTTTGGCATAAACATAGACATACCCAATATCATCATTTTGAAGAGTCATTTGCTTAGTTGGCCGCCGTGCATTCAAATGGGAATCCTTGGATAGGGGTAAAAGCTGATTACATGATTCAAAAGACTGTAACTCGGCCTATACTTACCCGATTGGAATTATCTTTGCAGCAAATTAAAGATAATGAAATAGGCTTATCGTTGATACCACAAATGTTAAATATTTAAAAAAAATCAAAATGGCGGACACAATCAATGTCAATTTTTTTACTCACCCTCCACCCTGTAATATATAGGATTGCGCCGCAGACTTACGGATTGGGGTGTCAGGCTGTCTTACGGTATAAAGCGCAATATGATATTGCACTTTTCCGTAAAGAGAGCCTGTATAAGGGTTAGCAAAAAGGCCAGTGATCTACTCGCCCAGTGACTACAGTCCCAGTGTAATACAGCGCACATACTCAAGTACAACTATATGTCGGTAAATGCGGGCCACATAGCCTACTTTTACTGCGGTTATATAATAATAAATATAATCCTAACAGTTGAATAAGGGTAAATATTAATCATTCATTAGCTTATAATGAACTCTTTTTGTTATTTAAATATTCATATCCTTTGTTATTCCACTTCATTTGCATAAATTACTATTCATATCTTTTGACGGAATAAACCGCAAACAAAAGATGCCTTAAGGGGAAACAGAATTTCGCCTTAAAGTAGGGGGGCTGCGTGACTCATTATGGTTAGACTTAGTCACATGGCACAAAACACGTGACATTTGCAGTACGATGGTATTTTGCACTGTATGTCGGGAACGCATAACAATGTAATGTATGGTTGCCAGTTCCCGAGTTTAAAGTTTCTTTTATAACTATATTGACCCGAATCGTGCTTACATAAAATGTCAATACTTTACTTTACAAAGGTTATCTATAGTGAAAAGAAATGCCACCTGGCTCTGAAAGAGGACAAAGGGTTGCTTGTTTTGCTATTATGTTAACTTATAGGGGATGGGGCCGCGCTTCTCGCGGTCTCTCCGCTAGCTGAGTAAACGGGAGTGATCGCTGAAACAAGACCGTGTGGCATAGATTCAGTCCTCCGGGCTCACAGTCCGGGAATTAATGGTGAACAATAGGGCATCGATTCAGTTGACTCTTCACGCACATTCCGTTGTCTCTATGGAGCCCGGACTATGTACCTGCCAACTATGATGACTTTCACACCGGTCACTGAAAAAGAAGCGATCTCCGGGGCGATCACTGATGAAGAGGTGACCACTGGCCCACTCCCGCAACCACTCCAGGCTATGATTAACGAACAAATTTGGCATATCGTCGCCTGTTCTATCTTGACCCCTCTAGTATAACGGTCATGTTTGGCTATTATTGTGATTGCCCTGCCAATGAGGACGACTTTTGTTGGTAATTGCTTGGAAACTATTTGCCAACCGTATGAAGTCCTTACGCAGATTTCTGACCAAATCACAGATGACAGTCTTCACATTTTTGTTGTTTTGTCCAAAAAAAGCGAAAGGGCAAACAACAGACCAAACAACAAACATCTATTGATTCGTGTACAAAATTTTAAGCTCATGGAGTTTCCCCTTGCCGGCCGAAAAAATCCGAATAAATTTTATTGGGGGAGGTTATTAATTTTGGACATTGCACACTATATCCATAGAGAAAGAATTGATTGACATGAGGGCATGAGATACACCATATTGCTGGTAATAACTACCATATTGGGGGGGGGGGGGGCACTTCCAGCTTGGAGGTGACGGGTATGTACTGCCTGTTAACTATTTGGCACGCTGAGCAATCTGTATAAGTTATAACACAAGTCAGTAGTGGCATTTGAGATTGCTTTCCGCAAATATTTTTGTAGGTCCCTTGGGATGCCATTTAAAAACGACAACCAAGGCTATGTCTTCTTTTGACTATAATGCCTTTTCACGCCTCATGAAAATATAAATTAATTTGAAATGTTTTTATAACAGAAAAGACAAAATTGACCAAAATTCATCTTGATCGAGTATACTCGCCTGTGCCGCACGCAAAGAGTTAAAGACCCCCCCAGTTTTGTCAGCACGCTGTCACCCAAGACCCATGATTTTGAAAATTTCACACCCAAAGACCCCATGTATTTGAAAATGTCACCCAAGACCCCCATGCCATGTATTTGAAAATGTCACCCAAACCCCTTTTGGGAAAGTTTCTCCACTGTCACCTAAAGAAAGACCCCTTTTGGGAGAAAATTTTGAATTTTCACCCAAGACCTCTCTTGTTTGAGTTGTCACCGAATGCCCCCCGTGTTTGGAAGCGCCAGCCTTACCCACCCATAATATCCATTTTCATTATGGGATCCCGCGATCCCGGCCCCGGGTATACGCTACGCTACGTTGCGTAAATATTCCTAGGAATGGTGGTTTCAACACAATACCAACCATGTCATCAGGCGTGTACACGTTTACAATCCGTGTAACAACGATTCAACTTTGCAACAGGGTACAGTTGAAATACCGGCAGCGCCAATTTTGCTTCACCACGTGCTTACACATTAGAATGATGAAGAAAATTAAAATGGCCATAAAAACCTAGGGGTGTCCAACCTGAAACAAAAAATGTCATCTCTACGAACATTTTCTATCAAATGGGACATAATCTTTCGTGGACGACCTCTAGAATTTTGTAAAATTGGTTTAAAGTTGTACAAATTTCGCATTTCTGCATTGCGATGATCAACTCGTGAGGGATTATGGGTAGTCTGGCAGTCGAAATTAATCAACGACAGCTTTTTTGATTAGTCTCCGCTACGAGCCACGCTGGCGGAGGTAGCTTAAAGCAATATAGCATTTTTGAAGAGCGCCCCCAATTTTCAAAAATTGTTTTTTGCACAGCTATGTTGGTAATTGTATATAAAAACTACACCTGCGAACGAGAATGCAAAAAATGCTATTATCTAAAATGAGCGATTGTTAATTAGAATTGGGATCCTAGATTGTACTTACGGCAGACTGGAAATGCTAAGTTTATGTCGGTCCATGATGAATAGTGCCACCTCAAGAAGGACCTCTAACTGACGCCGGAACCAATAGAACAAACTAATAGATGAGCGTAGATACGTACATGCGCTATTCCCGGATTTCATATTGGAATGCAGTCTTCAGAAGCCGTTGAGATTATTATCGGATCCCGATATTATTATTCTAGTTACAAAATTCCTTCGTTTGCGACACATAACATTGTAGGCTGAACCAGTCACAGGTATAGTTTACTAGCCAGTTAACAATGCAAACCGTGTAAAAATATCATTTTTTGAAAAAATGGGGCGAGCTCTTCAAAAATGTGCTAAATTGCTTTTACGCCAATGGTTGTGAGGAAGCTAGTGAAGTCCTCAGTACATCAAGAGAAACCATAAACCAATTGAAGCCAAGATCTCGATTTTAGAAGCTGGAATTATTATATTATTATTATATTATTATATGATTGCATAATAGTATGATTTCATGTGTGTACTTTTCCTAGTGGACATATGTTTATGCATATGCAACTGTAATATGCTGATTTAGGTTTGAGGTAGCTGTGGAGTATAAATAGTCCTGCTAACCAAGAGAAGAGTTCAGTAGTTTGGATCTGCAGAGTGTGTAGATCTTAGCAGTATTACCCAGGATTTATATTTACATATTTGCCACCCCATTAAAGCCACAAATCTGCTTCTTAGTCTCCTTTGAGACAAGAGGTTTTTAATATTTTTGGGAAATCGAAGGATTCCATTTCGTGGTGTAAAAAATAGACTTATGCGACAGACAACTTTTGGACTAATTTTCCAATCTCGACTGTTGAGCGCTGTACAACCACCGGTCTTCAGGACTCCTCCAAAGAAGAAACGTACTGAGCAAAATTCCCAATAATTTGTTTATGATAAACCTTTTCAAAGGTTCAAATATACCAGCTACCAATTTTGTTATCTTCGAAGCGCTGCAAGATTCCAAGGATTACAGCGTCATAAATAACCCCCCCTGCAGCCTTGTGCACCAATATCTTATATATATATCTATATCTCTACTATAATATATAGTATATATCTATAGATATCTATATATATATATATAATACACATCTGGATTCCAATATCGTCGCTTTAGAGTGCTCAACTTAAAATAGGATTCTTGAAATAATAATAATATATTCCTTAGATAGGGTTATAGTTCCAGTATTTTCAAACTCCGACAAATTTGTTTCGAGAGGTACACCTCTCTCATTCAGGGAGTAAGTCTGAATGGAATAACAAATAAAACATGTGCGAAGCTTTGCTTACAGATGCGCATGTATGTGCGTATTTTATGCGGTTTACGCACGCTTATGGTTCATGCGCGGCCTTACTTTACCTTTTAGTTTGTGCGTGACGCGTGTCGGCAGTGCTAGCATTCAGATCGCTTTTTAATGTTCCCATATCCTGGTCGCAGATAATGAAAATTTTTCTATGTGGCACAGGTTGCATCTTTTGCTCGTTCTTGAGTATGCCCTGGCGTTTTAAGTATTCGCCAGTTATAATTCGAACTTGATCTTCCTTTCCTTTAACTTCCAGACGTACTTGGAGAGTTCCGTATGATGCCTGTACTTTTGGCGTTACGGGAGGATTGGTTGTGGTTTGCTGTCTTGTTTTGAATTCGTTTTCTGTAAGTCACACGTATGTTTTTCTTCTTTGTCGTGTGTTTTTACATTGCTTGGTATATAATGTTTTCGCCGGCACTTTCCCCATTTAGTGGGCACTCTTCTTTTTTCTTGCAGTTGCAAGGTTTTTGGTCTCGTTGTTTCCGGTGGTTTGGGATTTCATGTTATTTTCCTTTGTTGTGTGGGTCGATGACAGTTTTGATGTTCGGCATGCAGCTGTAAGAAATGTCTTTAGTGTGTTTCTGTTTAAGATTTTCCTTAATATGTGGTTTCTCTGGGTGTGTTTCTGTTAAGATGTTTCCTTAATATATTTTGTTATCCATTCGGACTTACTCCCTGAAGATGATGTTACCTCTGACAAATTTGTCGGAGTTTGAAAATCATGGAACTATACCTATCTAAGGAAATTATTATTATTATATATATTATATATCTATATATATATATATTATATATATTATATAGTATTATAATTATAATATATAGATATTCACAAAGGTAATTAGGGAGAAGTTAAATAATTCATTAGCTTATAATGAGCCTGTTTATAGTTATTTTAAATTAATTAATATTCCTATCCTTGTTATTCTTGGATTACCCTTCATTTGCACTAAATTAATTTCAACCTTTGACGGAATAAACCGGAATTCTAAAGGAAACGTTAGTGAGACAGTAAATGTCTCCCTAACGTATTCATTAGTACTAACAAAAAAACTGTCGCCAAAGGTGCGATATAGGGTTAATATATTATATATCTTATATATAAATATTATATATATTATATATCAACAATTTTAATTTATTTTTATTGATTTAAATATCGGTTCAAGAATTTTGAAATGTCCAAAATAAATTACAATGGCCAAAGAACTACTGCACTCAATGTCCTTATGGATACTGATACTTATGTTTACTCTGACGTGGCGACTAATGGGTAAATTTAGTCGATTCGCGTGATACGTCCGTACCCCCTGGAGTTTTGGACCTATTCCAATAGGTCGGAGAGGAAAATGAAGAATTCAAATGCACGTGCCACACCGATTATCTTGGAGGACACTCCGGTCATTTAAATCACGCACTGCCACTAAATACAATTTCATTCATGGTATGGACAACGCACTATAGGGTTATGTCAGGCATTACCTGCTCACAATAACATGATTAACAGAAGTCCCTGCGCCTCATTGAATTTTTCGAGATGAACACAATATTATTTTCTCTAGCTAGGTTCCCAATATCTAACAATAGTACATTACATCATCTCACATTATCCAATTGGATCTTACATATTACATCCTCTGATGATGCTGTCTTAATCCAATACAAGAGTTCAATGATGACATCATTGGAGGTACCAATTGATGTTATCGTTAACTTGCACCATACAGGAAATCCCAAGCTATTTATAGTACTTTTCTCGTGATATCTCCAAAACATTTTCTCTTGCATAATAGAGGTCTGTCACCGCACTCATGCATAACCTATAACAAAGGTGTTAGTTCCCGTAGTATTCGTCATTCAGATCAATTTAATACCCGACCTCAAAGTACTTGTGCTATTCAAATTGTGACCCATACTTTTATGCATACATATCCAACATGAACGACGTTCTTTAGATTTAGAAAATCTCCAAAATTTGGAATGGACTTTGCCATTCCCGGCAAGATGGCCGCTAATCCGAAAGGTGGAAAACCTCTATAAAACAAGGTACTTTTCATGCCAGGAATCTTTTCTGTAGCTACATACAGAAATAAAATAATATTTCAATCACAAAATGGAGGCTACTAAATACTATAATTCCAACGGAGAGGTCACTTCCAGATAGCGTACAAGGACACAGCTTAAATATTTGTTTAAATATATGTTTAAATATTTGTTTATTTATTTATATGATAAATGTAATTTGTGTAATTGTTTGGAATTCCAATTCATGGACCGATCAATTTGATCAACAAACAATTAGGCCAAGTAAAAAAATCCAGTTGATCGTCCCCGCCCGCTCCGATTTTGGACGCCGCACCGATTTTATTATTTTTTTAAAGCAACAACACCACCAAAAAGAAGGCTAAAAAGGGGGAAAAACGAAGTAACAAAAATATCGGACCACTATTGAACTCTCCATCCAAAACCTATTTTAAAAAGTATCCTTCATTTTGTTGAGCAATTTCTTCAACCTTCTTGCATACTACTATTTTCACAACGCAAACGCAATCTTCAAATTTCTATTTTAACCGTATAGTTCCATTATGGAATCAGCTGCCACACTTCCAAACCAAACAAATAACCTCTGCTTCTTTTTTTCAAAAACAAGTCTCTGATTTTTTAAAGCAAAATTTCATTCCAATTTTGATTCATGCAATACCTGCACCTGGGTTTCATTTTGCCGCTGCTCAAATTGTAGGCCCATTTAGGTTTTTTTCTCTCCACAATGATTTTTTTTCTTATTATGAGGTGAGACGGTTCTAGAGGTGATTTTGCACCTGTTTGTTCCAACCTTTTCGCTGGTTCGTCTTCAAATTTTGTATTTTAAATGTGTACTTTTATATTTTGTATCTTCATGTGCAATACTTTTACTTGTACCAGTGATAAAGCTTAATAAATAAATAAATAATAAATAAATAAATATATCATGGTGGCCATCTTAGACATGGTGGCCATCTTTGGAAAAAAACAACAACAAATAATAAAGGCCTCCCTCACCAACTTTGTTCAAAGGTCCGGACGATCACTGTTTTATTTTTTTACTTGGCCTAAAGTAAATTGTGTTGCTATCAATATCTTCGTGTTTAAAGATATTTCTGACCGTAACAGCAATGTTCTGGAATTAATGTACAGTTTTATTCAGCATTATATAATGACTTATAGCGACTTACCGCTTCCCCAGAATGCATTGCAAATATTCCCTGATGACGTCACACCAGCGCAAGTACTCTGCATGCATCATGGCATGCATGCGTTTGAAATTCAAGATGGCGATATTTTCATCAGGCAGACGTCAACGCCACGATCACAGACTGACAGATTACGCCCTTTGTCGTCCATTTCGACGTAGTGTTCCCACTTATTTTTATTTCGTTGATATTCCTCTATTTTTCTACAGCATTAATTTCATATGAAACTAATGAGTACTTGTTTACATTCGGGTTGGAAATTTCAGTATCGAACCAATTAATACGCATGCGTACCTCCATTAAAACGAGGTTCTGGAATCAATATACCTTTTGTACAAACCCCAAAATACACACTGATTGGTGACCAATATACAGGTACTTGCACGCACGTTGTAGCTCACGGAAAAACGGCGCAGTTGTTCCTGAGATAATCGCCCGCGTCTCAAATTCGATTAGCACACTTTGACGCTTCTTTGCATAAGTTCCCGTATATTGGCGCGCCAATCAAAGTGCATTTCGGTGTTTGAGCATTTAAGGTCTATTGGAATTTTCAGCATAATGTTAATTTTGTGCTCCACTGTAGAATTAAAGCAGAAGAGGCCATGGTCACCAAATGGACCTCTGATTGCGTTTGAATTTTATTGATGCTGAAAAATGTATGTAATATAATTTATCTATTATAATTGTTTTGAAACAATCAAAATGTGCAAAAACGAACGACGTTAAAAGAAAACACAAACAGTTTCCTATACCCCCATTTCAAGATCAGATCATTTTATAAGCTTATCGCTGAAAATGCACAGTGAACGCAGTAGAACTAGAATTCTCGCGCAAATTACGTTCAATGGTACACTACTTTGCTTATTAAAATAAAATATTAATTGGTAAGGAAAGAAAAAAACAATTGGTATAGAAAGTTCGATCAAAATTTGTGACACATCAGCTATTGTATGAGCCATTGGGAACCTGAGATATTTTGACGTTTCAAGTTTGTAAAACTCGGTCTAAAATCGCGAGATGTCCATGTAAATATCTACAAAATGGTCAAATGTGTGATGTCAATCTCGGAATCAGCTTCTTTATAGGTTTAGCCCATGATATACTTCCAGTCGGCACAGGCGAGCGATTTTCTCCGCGTGAGCATGCGTAACACGATCTTGGGTCAAAATCCGGTAATTGCGCATCCAATCGCTCGCCTGCGACGGGAAGTATATCATGGGCTACGTTCATCGTATCCAAACGGCATTTATTGATGGGGCCCCGGGATGGGCTTTGGAAGCTTGAAACGTTAAAGTCGAGCTGGGCGATTTTAACAATAAGCAGGAAATGGAAGGTCCCAGACTCCATCCTTGCAACAGAAATCACAGGGTAATGTACAATATCTATAATTAGCCCAAAAAAATGTTGTTGCCCTCCCCCAGCTTAAAATCGGGAAGGTCCCGGTCGGTCTTTTTTTTTTTGTTTTTTTTTTTTTAATTTTTAACTCATCTCTCCCCTGGGGGGGGGCCACTTGTATTCCAAGGTGGATACTCATGCTCCGTGTATGGCTCTCCAAACGTAGCCCCCTAAGCGCGTATTTCACTTGGCAATAAAAACACCTAACACCTTTTGGTTGATTTTGCTACCCTAAAACACGTACTTTGCTTGATTTTGCTACCCTAACATGATTTGGCTTACTTTTAAAACCCTAAACAAGTAATTTGCATTACGTTTAAAAATACACCCTCACAGTATTTTTAATGTTATTTGCTACCCTACACTAGTACGTTTATAAAAATGTGCCTTTAACACTGTACATGCTAAGGCTCTTATTTTTACTGCACCTTTAAAGGAATTTGTACACAGATTTCATTTAAGTTTTTTATCCATTTCTCTTTTGTGTAAACGCACATTTGCACCTTATCTCGAGGCCTAATAGTTTAAATTTAAATCTATTACGTGTAATTCAGTCCTTTTTAAAGTTGTTCTATTTCTTTGAAATTATGGGTCCCGTAATTGACAGTTTTTCCCTGCATATGCAACATTTCATTGACTAAGTAAAACCCGGACTAAAATATCCATGCCTTATTTTGATAGTAATAATTAGAGACAGAACTCTAATTCTGTTTCTACGCACATAGGCCTATATCTACCGATCATTCTGTGTAATTAACACGCGAAAAGAAATGAAACTCCAATTAAGAAAGCTAATAATATGTTGGAAACGGCAACGACGTAGAAATAAGCTATATAAGGCCTGAAACGGTTTAATACACGTGGGGAATCTACCATGTGAAATCCTAAAAAAAGCGGGAAACAAACCCACTATTTTCCAGCAGTCTAATTTGATTTTCTACAAGTACTCAAATATCACACCCTAAACATTCTTTTCGACGTGAAAAGCATACCTTATTTTGATTTTTTTGGCGATTTTTGATACCCTACACAATGTACCGCGTACATCGCCTGATCTCAAAAAATGACCTAATTACGCGTTTTTGTACACGAAGCATGATTCCCCTTGGAATACAAGTGGCCCCCCCCGGGATATCTCCAGAAATTGATTGTCTATTCCTGTCAAATCCCGCTAAATACGTAAGAGTAGCATTCACTATCTATTAGAAACATTTTTTCTTCAATGTTGGTGTTAATTTACCATTGAAACACGCCGAAATCCCAGGTCCCGCATACACTTATTGCCTCAGATGCGCAAACCGACCGCCATGTCCATTCGGACCGATGGCAATTTGTACGGTGCATAGTTTTTTGCAAGCTGCCAGCCTTGTTTATGCCTCGCATACAAACCGCCAAAAGTCTCCATTTAAATCGGAAGTTGTAACACAGCTTAAAACCACCTCACAACCTTTCAAGCTGTAACACTCACGCGTAACTACCGTAGGATTCCACCCGGGGGATTCCATCGTGATCGTGTTCATTAATCAGCAATGTCCATACGCGCTGCAAGCATGTGCTGACAGTGTAACTACAGCACGTGTGAAGTGGTAAATTGATGCATATTTGGATATTTTCGCGCTTCAGATGAGAAATTTATTGTTTTTTCTTTAATAAACTGTTTCAACTGGTGTTTTTTTTCACATTGTTCATTTATATTTGTTTTATAAAAGTTTTTTTGGTACCATTGCACTCAAAATTTTTTGTTTTTTAAAACATTTAATATTCCAGTGTTTTTGTCGAATTGGTACTCTGTATCATTGAGTCTACGGTGCGGTAAAAATACGGCCAGCCGTACTAAGGCCAATTTTATTTTCCTTTGTGTTTCTCGCACATTTTGATATTGCCACACATTTTCATTCCTAATTTCCCCTTGTAGATTTTCCAAGAATAGTGAGTGGTTTGCCCGTCAAGGAGTTAACTCCGAGCTACCTTTGTGATTTTTTCCGTTTGGTTGTTTTTTGTTACACATTTATCAACCGGGAAAACAGGTAAAAAAGACAAAATCAAGACTTAAAACCAATACCGACCCGAGATTTTCGTGAATTTTGGGTCGGTCGCGGAGGGCAACACACAATTTTTTTGTTTGGCTTATGCTTAAGCCTGCCACGCATCTTGAAATAGACATTGTACTATAATTGACCCCTGCACCTGGCGTGCCACGTTATGATTTGCATTCACAAGTGTGTTGTACTTAGAAGGTAGAACCGCTGTATTCATGAACCAATCGAACAAAGGAAGTTCTTTCATCGCGGATGGGCATCTTAACCCGCCTGCTGTCATGGTTTTGGATACGGCCTGTGGTTGTGGTGAAAGCTCGCTTTTCAAAAAATCCGTATTTTTAAATAGGACAAGGTTGATATTTCCGTTTGCAAATTATTGGGAATATTGTTTTTCACACAAGTATTTAATCATAATGACATATATTGTGGGACTGGCATGTTTTAACATATTTAAATAATCTTGGTTTTTAAAATTTAAAGGTGCAGTTTCCTGATCCTAGCAATACCATTTCTGTTTATGATCCACTATATATCATCTACGAAGATGTTTTTTAAAATTTCAGTGTGAATTTCGAACATGGCGTTTTGGATGTTGTTGGTAAATATTTGTATAACAGTGCACTCATATGCAACATCTTGTATTCTGTCCGTTTACGGACAATAAATATAACCATACGAATTTCTTTCCAGATTATAGACACGTTCACCTGGTCCCAAGGATAAACAAGGGTATAGTTTGCTATAGCTAGGACAATACTTGTTAACACATCGGCGTAAAAACTTTCAGGTCACCCTGGGGTAAAACGATTATAATGAAAAGATTTCTCTCAAAAGGGCTCAGAATCTTCCTTCATGCCGCTTATAGTTAGTAATGTAAAATAAATTTATATGATTGTTTGACATCGGTTAAGGGGTAGTATGTTAAGGCCCACAAGGTCTATTGGGGATCTGCACTCTGGCCTCTGTTAATATCTTTTTACATGACCAAAAATGACAATAATGAAAAGACCCTTACTGAATCACTTTTCCACGAGTTTGCAACGATTGGATGTTTACATTCTGTAAACAGGAAGAGTTCGGGGGGGGGGGGGAGGTGGCAGTTTTGTGGAATTTCTGGAACAGAAAAAGCAACGTGTTCACTCCCTGACAGAATTGTACATGTACTCTAGGCATGTTTTGCGACACATCAAAGCATTCAGACCGGGCATTCAGGCATTGTATTTAGGCCTTGTAGTGAAGATATTGATCTTGGCAAGTGAAAGATGGATAGCCGGGATTAGCACATATACATAGCAATGGTCTTGGACTGATGACAACATGCTTTCAAAGTTTGGGTAAATAGCTGGCAGTAATAGCAGCATCCTTGTTCCAGAAATAGCGAGCAAACTGACCCCCATCCACCGGAACTCTTCCTGTTTTTATAACTGTTTTTCCAGAATGTCAACATCCAAATTGTTTTCATTCAAACTCGTGGAAGTGAATTCAGAAAGGGTCCCCGTTTCATTAATGTCAATGTTTTTAATGCCATTATGTCCCCTTTTAAAAAATATACTGCGACGGCGTTTACCTAATCATGTAGCACTTGTGTTGAGTGTTGTATCATGCGTGGCTGGAAGCGATCCTGGGTTCAATTCCCGCTGAGTGGACTTTTGAAGCTTCTTCTGCGCTGATCGTTCTTTTTCGCAATTTGACTGAGTTTTTTCTCTATCTGCCTAACGTATATTCAAAAATAAAATACTTTTATTGCGGTTATGTGCCACCCTTTAGACCCATGACTCTTATAAACTTACCACAAACGCGTCCGGGCAATTGTGAGATTTTTGGACCAACACCTCATGCTCTGGAGCATAGGTTGTGGCAACCGTTGAAGACCGGAGCTATTCGTTATATTTAGACCATAGAGGACTGTGCCAAATCGTGTGAAACCCTGTTTTTATGGGATGATTTGCCATGAAGCGAGGTTAGAACGATTTTGGGGTTTATTCGTATTCAAAATACGTTTCACACGATTTGGCACTCTACGACTCTCCTATATAATCCGATTTTCTGACATTCCTTGACATTGTTATTTATTAAATGTTATCAAGGATTATAATTGCAAATCCGGCACACCACTCCTCGCTGGCTTGTGTTTAGTTAGGTGACCTCATGCCTCATGATACAGTTCTCGTGTTCGAATCTCGCTACTGTCTCTTTTAAAATATATAACATTTTTCATTATTTTTTCAGGTTAGAGGGAAAAATTCTAAGTCCCAAAAACATAAGAAAAAATAATAGCTGCCCTTTGAGGTTAGTGAGGGAGGCCTGCTCCTGGAGCATGGGTGGTGGTCCATGTCAAAAATTACCGCGTGCAAAGGTCGGCGTTCCCACTTCCATTAAATGGGACTTTGTTTCCCCCTACTTTGTTAAGCAAACATTTGAAGACACTCGAAAACTATTCAACAATTTGCACATTTCTTATCCGAATCGAAGCATCTTTAAAATTTTCAAAATTTTAAAAATTTTCAACGGAAAATGACACCTTTATTGATTTTTCTGTTGTTAGCCTTACCTCCATACACCTTAATTATTTTTTTTTTAAAATTGTTTGAAATATCATGCTATCCATTGGTGTATTATGTGCCGGGCGTAGAGAAAAATTGGACTTCTAGTCTTCCATTTCGTTACTTTTAATTACTCTATTGACGTTGGATGGCCAATTTTGTTAAAAGTAACTTTTGGATAACAGAAGTAACTTTTGGATAAAAGAATTAACTTTGGATAACAAAAGTTAACTTTTGGAAACAATAATAACTTTTGGATAACAAGAAGTAACCTTTGGATAACAAAGTAACGTTGGATACAAGAATTAACCTTTGGATAACAAGAACTTTGGATAACAAGAAGTAAATTTTGGATAACATGATAACGGTTTGGATAACAGACCGTAACTTTTGGATAACAATAAGTAACTTTTGGATAACAAGAAGTAACCTTGGATAACAGAAGTAGTAACGTTGGATAAACAAGAATTAACCTTTGGATACAGAAATTTGGATAACAAGAGTAAATTTTGGGATAAATGAAGTAAACTTTTGGATAACAAGAAGTAACTGTGGATAAACAAGAGGAACTTGGATAACAAGAAGTAACTTTTGGATAACAAGAAGTAACTTTTGGGTGACACGAAGTGACTTTTGGATAACCTGAAATCAACGGAAATCGCCAGTGACGTCACAATTTAAATCACATTGAAGCAAGCCAATTGACCACAATATTGCAGTTAAAAAGATGATTTCAGATTTTCAGCCATAAAATGTAACGTGCAAAATGATCATTAGGTCATTTGCAGAGAAGTGACACTGTATTTTCAGTATTTATTTGACTTGTCAGAGCCCTGGTTTAAAGTATACCATGGCAGATCCAGAGTGCGCCGTGGCTTTCCCGATATATCCAATATGGCGTCCAACATACGGCCATTAATATTTGTTTGTTAGGAAATGTGTTGCTGGACTCCAACAAATCAATATTTGTCACTTTCAAATCGTTACAACGGCCATTCAAAATGGCTGTAACAGATAATTGTAGAATAAGCTCAATAGTATTAAAATTTAGGGTTACAGTATTTGCAAAATACCCTGGTACATGCTATCGGATACTATAAACATAGTTGATGTTTAAATACTGCGCAAAATGGTCCAGTAATATGCACCAAAATTTTTTAGAATCTTTCTACATAGCCAACTGATACCAGAACATCCTGATTTCTAACAAGCGTCAAATTTCAAATAGAGGATATTGCGAAAAAATTGTGTTGTTTTTTTCCACTTTTTTGAACCTATTAGTTTTTCTCCTTTTCATTTGGTATTATCCAAGTAAATTTCTTTCTTTGGACACATTAAATTTTGATTTGTGCTAATAATTGTAAATCTGTATCATGACGTTCTTGAGATTTTGATATTTTTGGCCTGACTCGTCAAACGGTTGAAAGTGTCGAACATGTGTTGTGTCCAATGTCATAAACCTAAGTTTCGTATATATTTTCAACCTGGATCCCTACGACCCTTCAAGACCCCCCTGAAAAAAAAAATAAGGAGTGGACCCTGCCTTGGGCTAGTGGAAATTTTTCTAGATCTGACAACAGAAAACCGTTACCGCACTTTTTGCGTGATTGGTAGCCATTTTCCTTCTAGGGACGTTATGTATATATTTACTAAGATTCGTGATTTTTTCTAAAATTATGTTTTACCAGCCATTTTGAACTTGAAGTATGTGACGGCTCTATAAGTGTCAGAAATTGATTGAATTTTTTGAGTCCATTAAGAATCTTTTCTTTCTCCATAATATTTACCGATTAGTGTGATTCATTTATTATCAGCTATTGCGTTTACTTTGGTACGCCATATTGATATCTCGGTAAAGCACGGGCCCAGAGCTGGCCTGCCAACGTTTCAGCAATGTACTTTTAATGATGTGGGTGGAAGATCCTTGCAGCCCTGTTTGTTAGCGGTTACGGCGCTTTTTGTGTGAACCTCCTGGTTCCCCGTCTTTATAATGGATTTTAATATTATATTGAATTATCACAACCTAAGCCTCACAAAGTTAAACCTCGATAGAAAAATTAGTTTGTGGGACACGTTTAACAAAATAATTTCAGAAAATCTGAGCGTGCAAACTGAAAACTCGTTAAGTGATGAATAACATTTTCGAGCTATTTCAAATGTTTAATTATTTTTGTCTGGTATGGATATTAAAAACACGGATAACGGGTGGAACAGTGTGAAGTCAAAAAATTAACATTTCAGGAAAATTGAAAGTTTGAAGAAAGTGGTAAGAAAGTGTTAAGGAAATTTTCCATTAAGGATATGAGGAGATTATCAGAAAGAAGCGCCCCAAGTTTTGTCGAACCCCAGTTTTTTGCATTTTGGAATGACGTTACAAATGTTAGATCACACCTGAAAATGATTAAGCGAATATGCGTCTTTTTGTAGTAAGATGATGATTTAGTACTTTATGTCGTGCACGACAGAAAGTCAAAAGCATGAGTTCTATGGGGACGATGACGATAGCAGGCAAGTTCAATACAAGGGTTGCGGTTTTTTTTTGTACTTGTTTGTTCAATAAGCCTTCGAAACCATCTCGGTAGGTGGTCTACAACGTTAACCGATCAAGTGCAATTAGAAATTTGTATCCTCAAACAAAATCTCCTCCTGCACTTTAAGCGGAGTGGTAAAATCAGTTGAAGTGATATTTAGCTCTGAAATATGCTTAACAAAAGGCCTGCGGATTTTTAAGTCCTACCATTGAATTTGATCAGTGACGTAAATTTCTTGTTTTGATATAGGGAGATGGTGTTGATAGGTTTTGCTGACAAGATATGTTACTAATTCATATGCACGAAAAGGCAGCGGTAAAAATTGTGGCATTTAAAACATAAGCGAAGCGCACGAAAATTTACATTTTAAAACTTAAATCATGGTAAAATATGAGGGTATTTGGGTCAAAAACGCCTGGCACGGTGTAACGGGGGAGGTCATGAATCGTATGGCCCATCACCCTCTTCAAAAAGATTGGGGGATATTTCGTTGTGGTCCCTTTTGCCTACCATATACGCCCATGCGCATGGAGTAATTAGGTTGATAATTATACTGGTGGGGTGTCCAAAGTTTCATCGCAAACAGGATGATTGCTTAAATGATCACAAATGATCAATTTCTATTGCAGTATTCAAAATAGACAAAGGTACATGAATCTCGCATTCCGTTTGAGGACGTATCGGGAGTCACACATCCTTGACCGCCCAGGAGGGAATATTCCCCTCCCCCCTCGACCATAGGGGAAGACAACAGGACCCGACCAGCTTTTAATACTAATTATTTGGATTCCGATTACCTTCTTGTATTAAATGTTTGTGTTGCGAGGCTCACTCTGTTTTATTTTAGTCTCGGACCCCCTTCAGCATTTTGTGACCAGCAGGACAACTTTTTATGTTTTTTTTTTGGCCATTAAAGTTTGCCATGCAGTGGCGTAACCAGTAGGGCCTGGGGCAAATGGAAATGTCCCAAAGGACTCAGGTAGAGATAAAAAGAAATAACAAGATGGAAAGTACCTGAATGAAAGGGTGAAAGCACAACCAGACAACACCAGTCCACGAACACCCTACACACGTGCCGACCAGCCAGGGGGAAATGTGCAGAATCTCCACCAACTTTTGTCCGTACCACACAGTCATCATGGTTGTACTGGTTATGAAGCATTAGCAATACAGAAAAGTATAATTAGTTAGGTTGGTAAAGGCCACATCGCCGGATAAGGAAGAAGGAGGCCCTCTATAATCATAATAGTATATTTCCACAAAAGTTTGATGAGGTTGGTTTTTTACAAACTACTTTAAATGTACGAATGTGTTTTTTTATCACAAAATTACACATGTATAAAGAAAAAAATAGAAAAGTTTGAGAAACTTCATAGTCAGGCACAGATTCATTGATACCTAATATAAAACCCACTGTTGATTAGATATATGAATGTTTTTCAACGGTTTCTAGACCAGTTTTTTATGCTGATTCTGAATCCGTGGATGCCAGACGAGCAACCTTGAGCATTTTGTAAAAACGCCAAAAACTGAAAAAGGCTACCCAAACACAAAACATCATCTCTTGTTCACTCAAAATGTTGTGTTTTTCATCCTGTCTTGTTTAAACATTCATTGTGACCAATTAACAATGATTTGTAAACCACGTAATCAATGAATTCTATATATGGACCGCCAATGCAATAAAGTGTCTGATCGTGTTCTATTTTTGACTGCAGGTTGGTATTTGTGTATCGATCCCTGTGTTTTGGCAGTCAAGAAAGTATTAAAATATAAGACATAATTAAAAAATGTGTAAATAATTCGTTCATTATAGGATCCAAGGATGCTTCCGATACTCTAAGCTGACTATGAATTGATAGCTGTGTCTACCCTACTGCATATGTTTTGTGTATATCCATGTAAGTCAATCAGATACAATGTTACACATTAGGTAATCAGAATAATCGATCCATGTAAGATGCCATCCAAAATGGGTATCCCATATGGCTGGAAATGGCACTTAATAAGCGGCGAAAAATCCGCTCACTAATAGTCTCGAGAGATATGTTTCTTTGTTTTTGGTAGGTTTAAGCGTCATTGCTCCATATTGGGATATTTGATGAATAGCGACTCATGGACACTTAAGATAGCCTCACTGGGGTTTTTGGAAGTGAAATCAAACTAAAAAAACCAACAAAGTTTTTATCTGAGCATACAGCGTGAATGAATTACTGACATTAATTGATTAACATTTGCAGCCATATGAACGCCTATGAGGATGTAATCTTGCAGATATCAATCACATTGATTAGGTATGATATTTAAAGTGCTCTGAAGCAGGTTTAGGGATATACCCAACATGGCAGCACCTTGCCTTTAGTAGTAACTAATTTGCCATTTTGGAGCCATCTGAATGGTTTATTGATTTGATTGATTAGAAAATTGTTGTTGAAAGCTATTTAATAATTGTTCACTTAACTATATTGATTGCTAAAGCATTGGTATATGTATCATGTTACCATTCTTACGGTCCAAAAGCAGAAAAATATCAGATGCTTGTTGTATTGACGGCCATATTGAATCTTTAATTATGTGGTACTGAATCACAGCTTTTAATTGGTCACAATGGGTTTTTGACTGACAGGACAAAAAATACAACTTTGGCAATTAACATATGAGTTTTTAGTGTGTTGGTCGGACATTTTGAATTTTTGCGTTTCCTCGAATATGCTCAAGGTTTTTTACGTCTGGCATCCATCGGATCAGATTCAGCAGCGAAACTCGGTCTAGAAAACATTGAAAAACATTATATATATGGCTTAAACAAGGTCCACATGGCTGTAGTCTGAGCACTATCAGAGGAATGCTCTCTGGAATGGAAAAAGCAAAGCTTAGAGTATTCCTCCATTCAATGACCATTTAGAATTAAATGAATAAACATACGATGTTGCTAGCTGCCCTTTGTGTGGAGCTTGTAAGTGACGTCTTATACATGCCATTTGTCCTTTATAAGTACAAAGAGGCTACACGAGGCCGCCCTTAATAACAATACCCAAATACAATTAGCTTATGCTACTGAGATGTGGATTATATAATGCTTCACACAAAGCCAGATCTGCCGATTAAAACACAATGGCCGAATAAAGCATGGACCCCATGACCACGCTATTCGAATGCATATGAGCTTACAATACCACTCATCCACAAAGACACAGTTCAGTGCGTTGTACTTGTACATGCATTGACATGAACTGACCTTGTGTCATTGTGGATCATATATATACCCCAAACAGAGAGTGATTTCTAAATAAATGGTGAATGAAGGCCTACTGAACTGTGCCACGGAGAATTGAGATTTGATAGCTCATAGTTATTTATCTCATGAGCAAGCTAGCTATACACTATGAGCTAATAAATCCAACAATTCCCATGGCACAACAGTTCAATAGAATTGCATCACCATTGTATGAGCAACATACATCACATTGTAGTTTAGTATGAGTTATGATACACAGAAATACAACAAAACAAAACAAAAAAAAAAAAAAAAAAAAAAAAAAAAAAAAATGACATGCATGGTCAGCTGGTTAACCATTGCCCATCCAAGGCTTCTGAACTGAGCCCTTGATAGGATAGCATTACCACATAGTGATGTGGTATGGTATGCTATGCTATAGGTTGTGGTGTTTAGGCAATTCCACTTTAGTGTCAGGCCCCCAGAAAACAAAAATGCCAAAAAGAGGTCTTTCCCCCCCAAGAACCAGAATGCCACTCATATATATGTTGCTTACCTAATAATATAACGCACACCCCCTCCTTGCAAATCGGCATCGTGATTCTTGGGGGGGGCGGGAGGAAAGGTTCATTTTGGAAAATTCAATTACCTCATTGAGCCTGTATTATCATTTTACAATAAACCGTCATTTGGCGAATTTATGTAAAGTGCGCGATTTTTTTTAAACCGCCAAAAGTTAAACTTTGGCCATGTCCCTTTAAAATGCGGAATGTTTCAAGTTCAGCTGCTCTCATGAAAACTACAGAGGGCGTGCTCCATTCCTTATCCGGCGATGTCCTTTGGTGTAAAGTTACCTCCTGTCAAATCTGCATTGTTTTGTATGGAAATTAAGGACTACCCGTCTCTTTCCTAAAAATAAACCAAAACGCAAAATCATAAATCATGGAAACTGTATATTTACAGATTGCTTATGCTCATACCAACAATTTGACACCATTTTTGTCAAGATTGAAACATTTGAAACCTAGGCCTCCTGTACAATGATAAATCAAAAATCAATTTTTCGTTCACCCCTTTTCTTTTCCCCTTTCTCGCCCTTTCTCTCTTCCTTTCATTTTTCTTTTTCTTTCGTTTTTTTGCCGGGGGCATGTGCGCCCTTTTCCCCCCCACTGGATTCGCCACTGTATACTCTATTGATCCAATCTGCAGGATAATAATCCTGTTGAATCACGTTTCCTTTGTTTATTGGCAAACTCATATTAAATTCATCTTGATAATATACCTTTGCGTCAGATAGATATGCTGCCCACCACCCAAATGTACCACGAGATAAAATAACGTGTTGACAGGCTGTTAATATTGCCATATCGACAGACGCATTATTTCCTAGGGAAATTAAAACACGTTCACGTTGGAAAGGAGACATTTGTTGAACACGATGCGGATCATCCGTACATACAATAAAAAACAACATTTGAATCATTGAATGTGTTCATAATTGTACGATACCATTTTTCAGAAGGTAGTTTTAAATAGTTCAGCCGTGAATGATCTCCGAAACGCAAGTGGATTCCTACACGTGTTTGGTTTTGCAAATCATATTTTGAAAGCCATTCGTCACGTTTTTGAATGATATTTGGCCGAAAATGAAAAATCCGCTTGATTTCGGCATTTACTACATTAAAGTATCGGTACGATTGTAAATACCATGAGGGTTGAATATCTTTCCCTATGAATTCCAACATTCTACTATCAAATATGCCATAACCTTTTTCAAATACATGACTAAATGAAATATTTGGGCATGGTTGGGCAAATGGTCCGACAAATATTTCCCCCAACTCAGCAGTTGTACCACACAATACTGCACGTCTTATTTTTGCAATACCATATGTTGAAGCATACTGAAACATTTGATTGCCCAGACGACCTACAGGAAGATATTTAACATATGAATCACGAAGTACCTCATCTTGATGGTCGAAGCATTGGCGCATTGCCTGAACTGAAACATGACCAATCACAAACTTGCTCAGATCTCTACAATTTCCATTATCCGTCATATATTTAGAGTGAATCCATGTAATAACTAATGGTGATTCGTCCATCCAAATTCCGATTGAAACATCTTCACCTTGGTATTCTAACAATATGCCTTCGTGATCGGCAATATATCGGGCGATTGGTTTCGATACTACAAATCCTGCAGATCCTAAGGGAAAAGAAGGATAGTACATCGGTTTGTAGTTCAACTCCTTCCATGGACCACTGCGCAGTACCTTCCGATTGCGTGATACGGACCCAATTATTATAGGCTTGTTAGCATCATATGATCTTAGTAAGTAATCTCTAAGTGCACCAATCCGAACAATGCTATCGCCATCTGCTTTGATAAATAATTTTGCATTTGTATTTTGTAGTGCCCATTTATATGCTTCTTTTAGCTTTTTAGGTAATGTCATATGGCCATCAATTATTGGGAGCAATATAACTTTATCTTCCTCCTTCAAACGTTTGTAATTTCACTTTCTTTCTGTTCATATTCTTGCAATCGTTGGGCAGTTACGTTTTTGCCATTTGATGTACAGGACCTTTCAATGCGTTGTTCTTGGGGAAATGGACAAAATTTTTCGCCAACCATAAAAAACACAATGTCGTAATTTTTTGCCCATGTCTCGCGAATAGCTTGACGACTTTCAAAACCATCGCGCCTACTCAATATCAATATGACCAAACCTCTTTGAAATGTTGCTAAATTCGATGTTTCATCAAAAGAGGATTCGTTCCTTTCTTTTTCCAAAAATACGCTTGTTTTTGTATAAAAAGGCTTATTTATGGCAAAATGTATCGTTTCATATTGGTACGATTTTGTAAGCAATTGTTTATAAACATATGCCAATGGTATGTATAGAGTAAAAACGGTCAATATGAGAAACGCAGATGCCTTAAATGTTAAAGATGTCACCCTTCGTCGAAGTAGCGACATCGTCGATGTCGAATTCAATCAGTTAATTCATTAAATTATCAAACGCTATTGTTGATGTTTAGTTAACGTGTCCCGATTAAAATGCTCCTCCGTCCCTGCCAAGCCCCGAATCCGGCCCGGTAGGTCGACAAAACTGTGCTGAAAGGAGACTCAAAACACGCTGCCATTATCTGAATTAACATCATGATTCACACCACAGGTTCGTTACCGCCTTATCGTAGTGTTTTATTGCTGTAGAAAAACAAAACAAGCACCCAATGAACGTTTTACATTGTAAAAATGTTGATTAAAATTGCACTCAATGTTTATTAAACAACTCATTCTCTTGAGTAAAAATCTAAGTCCAAGTTGACTACAGCTTACGCGAAGCGGTGTATAATTCGTCCTATAGACCAGTTAACAGCAATCTTTGTAAACATGTTAGGGCCTGGTATCTTGAACTAGGTCGGCCTGACTGTTAAACACTGGGGCAATTGTATCTGTTAGAGTTTTAATACTATGGGCCATAAC
The DNA here is from genome assembly GCA_023653785.1 of Ophioderma brevispina. NCBI lineage: Eukaryota > Metazoa > Echinodermata > Ophiuroidea > Amphilepidida > Ophiodermatidae > Ophioderma > Ophioderma brevispina. The sequence continues at coordinate 65,658 of JAMKCH010001522.1, forward strand.
GATTGGCAGGCATGGATTGGCAGTCAACAAAAGAAAGTGACGTAGGATGTTAACTGGTCTATAGAACGTAAGGTTTAGTAAACTTGACTAAGATTTGATTCAACTGGAAGAGTTGTTCCCTTTTTAATCGACATTGAGTAAAATATTTTAGAGTGTACTGGTGTGGCAGGAGATATAGTCCTCCGGGCTCACAGTCCGCCTACAACGGTGAAGAATAGGGCACTCGATTTAGTTGACGCTTCACGTAACATTAGTTTCACGCTTCATTCCGTTGTCGTCTATTTTCTCCTTTACACCGGTGAAAGAAACTTGTGAGTCCCCCATGAGAGAGTGTCTTAGCTACCATGACAACATACACTGCATAAACCGTAACCTTGTAGACGATGCTACTGGATATTGGCGATGAAATAGGTGATGCATTCATTACACAATGGAGAACATAATAGGTAGGACACTATATCACTAGGTCTCGCCAGTTCGTGACACCGGTGTGAAAGAAATCATAGTCCGGCAGGTATCATAGTCCGTGCTCCATAGACGACAACGGAATAAAGCATGAAACTAATGTTGCGTGAAGAGTTAACTGAATCGATTGCCCTATTGTTCACCATTGTTCCCGGAGGACTATATCTCCTGCCACTTGAAATCAACTATGTTAGAGCCACTCTCGGTAATTTCTTCTCATATTTTTTTCATACCTACCTGAATCACAAAGCAGGCCATGCCTTTCATAGAACACATCGCCAAAACTCCGGATATTGTTAGAGCGTTATTTTCTCAAGATTGTATGAATACATATTGTTTCCGAATTTGAATACCATGTTACGGGGGCACACCACAAAATCCTTTTGGAGCGCTTTTACTTTGACTTTCGAAAGACGTATGAAAATCACTATTTTCTACTTCAATCGCCAACTCTGATGTTTTCATCTCTAACTCTAAATTAATAATAATAATAAAGTGGAGTGGGAATCGAACCTTTGGATTACTAGACCAGCGGCCGCAGATGTAGTACGCCACACAATCCGAGCAGGAAGAAAGCCTTTCTTAAACACATTAACGGAATAAAGCGCACACGTAATCATGAATAGCGCGAGTATGAGTCGGTTTGAAAATATATGCTCCAGGAGCAGGTCATCGGGTCAAAATCTCACATAAGCGACACGGACACTTATATAAACCGTCTATGATCACATGCAAGTTATGACGAAATGACAAACCTGATTTTTGAGGTATTATATTTTATTATGCAATCAATCAATCAACCAACCAATCAATCAAAAGCAAAATACAATAACTAGCAATACAAAAGGTAAATAGCAAATACTGTATACGATATCAATAAATATAGTGTAATTGAAGTGTAATTACATTATTAGAGCATCAGCCCAGAAGGTTTTGGTTAGACGAACGAGATACCAATATCTAAACACGGGAAAATTCAGAGAAAAATATAACCTTTGCAAATATGAAAGTCTGCCGGGGACCCGTTGTTGCGTGTAGCCCCAGGAGAGGGGTAAAGTTACTATGGGGGTCAAATGTTTGAACTGCTCTAAATCTAATATAATATAGCTCAAATTATTCCTTAGGTAAGCAGGAGTAAAAAAGTCAATTGGGTCAACGAGTGTGTGCTTCCTTTCCAAGATATTTGGGAAAATAGGATAAAGGTAATGTGTTTATTCAGAAAAGGTAACCCGTTTGCAATACGCAGATTTGTTTGTAAAAATATTTTTTTTAAATGTTTAATATGCTGAATCCCCTAAATATGAAATGCTTTTTGCACCTCTTTCGGCATCTACATGTTGTTATAATTTTTTGCAAAAGGGTACAAAATTTTCTGTAGGACTCTATGGGGATAGGGACAGTACACACTCCTATGAAAGGGAACCACCCTATGCAAAATAAAAAGCATGTTAGAATCAGATCATTAAATAGTTTTTAATATTTTGTTACAAAGAATCTTGGTATTACAATTGTTGACCTTTCTTGAATAAACAAATGACCTTCGCCTATTTCCCAAATATCTTGGAAAGGAGCACCACCACAATGTGACCCAATGACTTTTTTACTCTGGTACCCCTAAGGATAATTGAGCTATATTTCATTAGATTTTAGGAGCAGTTCAAATATTGACCCCCATAGTACTTTACCCCTCTCCTGGGACACAGCAACAACGGGTCTCCGCAGACTTTCTCATATTTTCAAAGATTTTTTCCTCCCTTTTTTTCTCCCCCTTTATATTTTCTCTGGAATTTTCCCGTATTCAAGTATTGGTATTCGTTAGTCTAACAAAACATTCTGGGCGACGGTCTATATCACTGGAAAAGGGGGCGGGGTGTTTGAGCAGCAGATTAAAGATTTTGCTACAAGTTTCTGACATGCAGTATTTAATATAACACATTTTTGGCGTGATTTAACCATCGAAATGTCAATAGTATGTTTTAAATGTCAATCAGTCACTCACATCGAGTATGGGGCCACCCTGGCATGAATAAGTGCGTCAAGACGTCACGGCATACTGTCCACAGGTGTCATGATGTCAAGGCAAGCAGCAGAGCGTCCCCTGATCGGTCAAAGCTGAAGCAAACTCCTATAGTGTTTTGAGAAGTTGTTCCTGTAATGATGGGCTCGGCCTAGGCATCCCAGGCATGTTCAAATCAGGGGCGCAAGCAGGCCATGGTATCTGAGCTTTACCCCTTCTGCCATCACGATTTCAATACAGTGGCCCTGTGCGGTGTGACATTGTCGTCTTGCAGCCAAAAGTTGTTTACATAAACCCTTCATGCATGTGCAGTGGTTTTCCAGAATGTCCGGTTACACGACGACGTTCATGTTTCCATCTGGCACCACCAGTGATGTTTTTCCTCCATAATGAATACCGGCCCATACCATCACTGAGCCGCCACCACCTTGAGTCGATTCCTGAATACAGTCATCTCGGAGGTTCTCATCACGTAATCGACGAACCCTTTGTCTTCCATCTTGATGGTCAAGGATGTAGCGGCTCTCGCCAATAAACACAACATTTCGCCAGTGTCTGAGCTGTAATCTTCTGTGCTCCCTAGCCCAGCGGAGTCGATCAACTTTGTGGTGAACGGTTGGGTGTTGATATTTGGTCATTCGTCTTGGTCGGTAACCATGTTAAAGCAATCTCGATTTACAGTTTGGAGGGAAACGTTGATTCCATAGTGTCTTCTCCACAAACGACAACGACGGCTTGTTGGCATTTTTTGGGCTCTACGGCACAGATTAAGCAGTAGGCGATCATCTCATCTGGTAGTCAGTCGTGATCGTCCTGAAGATTTTTGTGGCCTCAAATGACCCACCTCTCGGTGATATCTGAGGAGTTTACAGACCGTACTCTGCGATATCCCGAGGAAATCAGCGACTCGGGCTTTTTTTACCCTTCCCGTCGGAGTGCAAGTACTCTTCGGCATATTGACAATGCCGTTGGACGAGGCATAGCCTAGGGAACCTCTGTGGCAGTTTTTGTTGTAAAGGTAACAACCAACTCTGAAAAAATGGGCTCCTTGCACACCGGCTTGGAGCAGGGAAAAGGAACACACAACAGAGTCTGACATTTTATAGCTCCCAACAAAAGGCATTGTTAAGTAATTTTCAAATTATGCATGGATTCACTTCACCTGGGTAGTAGGAACTCATTATGTATTCATTCACCTACTATAATATGATTACTGAGGCGTTCAAATAGATTGGGTCGGAAAAAATATTCCAATTTTATGTGCAACAGTGTAGTTTGTCCTTTTAATATTCAGTGACAGTTTATTCAGTTTATACCAATTTGAAATACAATTAAGTTCGTTATTTATTATTTGTTCAAGTATGAAGGGCTCGTGGTGGGAGAAAAGTATGTTTGTGTCGTCAGCGAACAAAATAAAGTGGGGTGTATTAGAGCAGAGTGGGAGGTCATTAATATATAGAAGAAATAAAAGTGGTCCCAAGATAGAGCCTTGGGGAACTCCGCAAGTGATTGTAGCTGGTTCGGAAAGGGTGTGGAACTCGTTGATGTCTGCCACTTGGGTAACTCCTAATCCAGTCATTTCATTTACAAGACCTCTGGCACCATATTGTTAAGTTTATGTATATAGTAGGATATCGGGATTGATAGTGTTGAAGGCCTTGCAAAGATATAAGAAAAATACCAATTGTGTGGAGTTTATTATCCAAATTCTCAGCTATTTTGCAGTATAGTTCATTTATTGCCATATATGTTGAAGAACGTTTAGGCCTAAATCCAAACTGATGATGTGAGGTAAGGATATTGTGCTGAGTTATAAAATTATAGATGCGTTCATAAACAACCTTTTGTTTTGGAAATAGACGGCAAAATAGAGATAGGTCTGTAATTAGAAAAATCATGCTTGTCCCCTGCTTTAAAGATTGGTGTCACGTTAGCTTGTTTTAAAAGGTTTGGAACAGTTCCAGATGTAAGTGAAGAGTTCAAAATGTGGGCAAGAACAAAATCAATGGATGGGATAATTTGTTTAAAGAGATTATTGCTGATGTCATCGAATGCACTGCTATTGCTGCTTTTGCCGACTTTAATGTTAATTTTAAAAGTTCGTCAGGAGAAGTTGGGAGTAAAAACAAACTGTTGGGATTGTAGGTTGAAAGAGCCAATTAAAAATCAGCATGTGGTTCGGAAATCCTATTTGCATATTGCTATATTGGCAAAGAAGTACGTTGTACCTTTTAAATTATTTTTCTACGATCCCTTTATGGCCTATAACAATACAAAAGAATGGTATTTGCTGTCCAAATTTTGCCACGACTTACGTCGATGACCTCCTTTTGTATATCCAGACACGAGGAGAACACGTGAGACAACTCCATCAATTGTTTGAGAAATTATCTCAGGCTGGTTTGACTGTGAATGTAGTGAAAGTGAATTTGCCACGCAAATGTCACATATTTTGGATATGTTGTAAGACAAAGGCAAATTCGGCCAATCACAGCAAAAGTTGAAGCAACTGGGAAATTTTCCACACCACATAGCAAAAGCGATCTCCAAAACTCTGCTTGGCACGCAGAACTGGAGATCGACTCGAGCTGGAAAATGAGAAAGGCAATTTCTGCAGCCCTGTAGGGCACTGAGCATGTGTCTTTCTCACTATGAAATCCTTCCCGCACTGGATTTTAACCTGACCCAATATAACAAGTGTCTGTTTCGCACATACTTAAGTAAAAAGCAATGACCACAGTAAAACAATGACGTGTACTTTCAACACGTTACGTTTTGCAATGGTAATGTCAGATATTCACTTACCAAATTATGTCATTACTTGAGTCAAATGAGTGTTGGGCGTTATAATTTGCATGATGTGATAATGATGCTCACACCTGACTGCATATTCGGGGGTATCTTCTATTTAACACTTTAACAAACGTATGCAGTTTCCTAAATAGGCATTTATTGATATGTAATTTTGTCTATCTAGTAATGATATTCAGCTGCCGCCCAATTAAGAGACTGTCATACATTTCGACATTAAAATAGTACTAAATTTTCACCACATGTCACAAATTTGCTGCCGTAGTGCACGTTTATCGCAAGCCATAAAGGCCATAACGTATTGCCGCAACGAAAGTAGCAACGCATGCGGCGTCGACCAATTAGAATGACGAATTTCTGTGACGAATTTAAAAAATTATACTCACAACGCGTTGCAAAGTATCTAGCAACGCGTTACGGAAACTCACAACGCGTTGCAAGCCTTCACAACGCGTTGCGACCTTCACAACGCGTTGCGACCTTCACAACGCGTTGCGAAGGCTCACAAGCCATAAGGGTCATAACGTATTGTCGCAACGCGTTGTCAGAAAGTAGCAACGCGTTGCGACATTTCGGCAACGGGTTGCGGCCTCGGCCAATCAAAATCATGAATTTCTGTGACGTATTTCAAAAAATAGATCCACAACGCGTTGCGGCAATACGTTATGACCCTTATGGCTTTCACAACGCGTTGCAAGCCTTCACAACGCGTTGCGAGCTTCACAACGCGTTGTGAAGCTCGCATTGCCGCAACGCGTTGTGGAGGTTTGCAACGCGTTAAGAAGGTCGCAACGTGTTGTGAGATTTATATTTTTGAAATACGTCACAGAAATTCATGATTTTGATTATCCGACATCGCAACGCGTTGCCGAAATGTAGCAACGCGTTGTGACTTTCTCACAACGCGTTGCGGCAATACGTTATGACCCTTATGGCTTGTGGTCCTCGCAACGCGTTGTGAAGGTTTGCAACGCGTTGCAAAGTATCTAGCAACGCGTTGTGGGTCTATTTTTTGAAATACGTCACAGAAATTCATGATTTGATTGGCCTTAACTGCAACGCGTTGCCGAAATGACGCAACGCGTTGCTACTTTCTCGCAACGCGTTGCGGCAATACGTTATGGCCTTTATGGCTTGCGATACACGTTAACTTGTGATCGTTGCTACAAAAAGTGGTTGGAATACTTCCACTTGCTATATTGCTCACCCGGGCCACAGTTAAGAACCTACAAACCCCTGTTATCACTCAATTGAAAGCCCCAACCTTCAGATAAACGTATTCTTCCCCAACCCTCATCTATCTATGTTGGGGGAATTGGCAAGACTGTTGATGGCCATACCTCATTCAACATTGGTTGGGGAAGATGGGGGAACAGTTTTCCCGGAAATTGTTCAAAGTGTTCCAACGATTATTTCCAAAATTCGCTCAATATAATGATTAGCGCCACTCTGGAACGGTTGTTAAAACTTATGCTCTAGGAGCATAAGTGGTGGTCAAAACCTCACGCATGGTACATGCGATGTAATTTATCAATCTATTAAACACATGGGCATGCAAAAGCGGGCAGAAAACACTTATAGTGGCTTTAACGTTTTGAATTAATGGGTACGCCCGTGGGTTAGTGGAGGAAGAAATCGTTTTTGTCAACTTGGGGCCGAAATTCATACCTAACCCAACTCACACGTTACCCTACGTGTATACTAAGTTTTCGACCCTGCGTGTATACCGGGGGGGGGGGGTAACTGGGTAGTCTGGTCGGGTAACCACCCGAGTTACAAAAAATGCGAGACCTGGGCAGGTCTCGAGACTTGCAATATAGGGTATCAAATTCAACCTATGTCTCTGTCAGTCTCACATAGGGTATCAAATTTCACTTTTCAGTTTCAGGTAGAGTATAAAATCATCATGAATCTGTTAGAATGTTGACTTTTGTGTTGATATCATGCTCAAAACAGAATAAAAATCCATAAAATAGCTCAAAATTGAGTGTAAAATCCCAGGTTAAAATTCCAATGGTAATATTGCTTGGCCCAGGGTCTCAGATAGGGTCTCTATTGGAATGTCTGGTCTCGGATAGGGTGTCTATTTGAATATGTCTGGTCTCGGATAGGGTATCCATTTGAACAGATCTGGTCTCAGATAGGGTACCATTTCATTTGTCTCTGGTCTCATACAGGGTCACCGCCAGAACCCTTGTAACTCGGGTGGTTACCCGGGCTCGTGTACAGGTTACCCCCCATCTCATACGTAACCCGGTGTATACTAACTTTGATAAATTGGTCCTCCTATGCATGATACAGTATGCACGTAAATTTCGCGAACCGACCCCTGCCCACATATGATTCCTATTCTCTATGCACTTCTCTATGTACTATAGCATAGCGAACATACGTTTACTATTACTTATCCCCTGTTTGTTCATTTAATACGAAAATATACCAATAGTTTCGGTGTCATACGACACGAGGCCAGGCATACCGCGACCTCTTCGTTAATGAACTGCATAAGGCAACTTTACGTGCAAGCTCGTCAATACGAGATTGATCAGTGATGCCTGACGTCTGCTACACAGCCTCATCTTTACCCCCAAGTTTCTAAATCACGAAAGACATTTATTGCTGTAATACAAGCGAGCACGAGTTCCACTGCAATTTTGAATTTTCCGCGCAAAGTGATGTTCATAATTTGCTAGTTCCTGACTGTATTACTAACTTTAAATAGTTATAAATGGTGTCTAAAATGAGGTAAATTTCCAAGCCAGTTGTAGTATAAAGCAAATTTCTGATAAAAAAATAGTGAAAGGAAATATAAACAATTTTCGCTCCGACATATAGCTGGAAATCAACGCATCGCAACCACGCTGTATTGTTAACAAAATTGAACTCCATTGTCCTGGGCTTTGCATGGTGCATAACTCCCATTCACACCACAGCTGTTGATGTGCAGCCGGAGTCGCCCCGTAAATAGTCATATCGACCGACCAGTTAACAGCACGTCCCATTTTCTCGGCATTCATTACCGTTACAATAGTATATTGTAGCGTCCGTTTTAGTAGGACTTGATTATAAAATGCTAGTTCCTGCCTGTATTACCCCAAGTTCAATGTTAATTTGTTAATATTTTGAAAGCCAATATCGGTACCGTTCAATGATAGAGGTCTCCGTCTTGATAAATTTCGCTAAGTGAACATTTTCAAAGTTTTTTGAAAGAGTAATCTTTACTATATTTTTACTCAACATAAGCTCCGATTTGGATCAAATTTGAAATTTATTTTTTTGATTTGAAAGGATGATCAACAAGAATGGTTCTTTATCTAACTGCCTGTACATTTTTGTACAAAGTTTTTGTAAAGTCAACAGATACGAGTGGTTTTTAGATCACTAGTGCAAATCTAATTAATATTCAAAATCCACGTTGACTGTGCATACGGGGAACGTAAAATAAAGGCCTTTCTAGACCTCTGCGGCCTGCCTGGAGGCCGCAAACCGAGTGTGGTATTTTTTCATATTACATGAGAACAAATATGGGGATAACGAATTTATCATTCAGTAGACATTAATTTACTAAAGATATTTTAACACATAAACTAGCTGAGCCTTATTTTGATTTCCTTGATATTGTAGAAGGAGGGGGTGCGGTGATTCGCTCCTCCAACCAAATATGTTGTGGTATCGTGTCACTGGTTGACGTTTAAACTTCAAAACACACGGGGTAAGTGTAGGGGGCAGAACCCCTGCGTTTATTAATTGTTCTGAGGAGACAGAGAGAAGAAGAGTGTAGCTCTTTTGCTCTACTACACTTTTTATTGAATCTCCTTTACATGCCCAACATCAAATTAACATAACCCTATTTACCGCGTCGACACTTGTCGACAACCTCTATATATTAAGTGACCCTGAGACGAATATACCTATAGTCGATTCAACCCATCGTGTCACCTCTAGTACTTTTTCGAAGGTAGGGGCGTTGAATGAGGGGCATGTGCAGTAGTATGTTGAAATTAAAATTCCAAGTTAAATCTATTGAAACATGAGTCCGATAGCAGAGAAAATCAATCCTATGCTTTATAATGAAAGCATTCAAATCAAAGTAAGCGCATTTATAGCTACATTAACTCTCTAAACATCTGACTGATCGTATTTGCTCCAGTGGTGTTCAATGTAACAGGCGAGTTGAATGTTACTGACTTTTGAGCGAACACAAACGTCTTTGCACTCTCTTTGTAAAAATGTGTCAACATGAAAAGCCCGATTATCTTAGTTCGTTCATGAAACAGGTGAATCAGGCCACATATTTTCTTCTTCTGTTTCCTCTCCCAACTAATCGACGCTGTCCAAAACTTTTCCTCTGGTGACACGATGGGTTGAATCTACTATAACAGAGATAACAGAGATTCGAAGTAAGTAATCAATGGATTGTTTGCAGCGTGCAGTGTCTGGTAGATATTGTTATGGTAATTCAACGATTCCCTCGAGTGATCGAGAAGCAGTGATCGTTATTCAATACATTTCAATGTATAACCACAAGATTGGAGTTTTGGCGGGCTATTTTTAAATCAATGATGCTCATACGTGCGTATTATTTGTCAAAAAGCCTTGAACACAGTTTAGTACTCAATGACTTTTGCATTCAAGCCATGGAATAATTTAAAATGTCCCCAATTTTGTACACGCATTTGTCGACTATAGGTAGAATTTGCTCAAATTTCAATGTACTAATGACATTCTTGGATATCTTCAAAATATACTGAGTTAATTAATTAAAACGTGTATTGTCTCTTTCAATATCATAAGAATTGAAACAAATGTGGACCAATTTATTTCTCAAACTCATATTTTTTAACAGATTAGGATCTAATTGGACATTTATGAAAAAGAAGTTATTGATGATGTTATATTACCCTCAAAATTTTGATTAAAATATTATTTTCTCAATTTTATTTGAGAAAAGATTTCTCACGGGAAAGGTACATTGTTTACTATAAAAGAGAGAAAGGGGAATATCCCTAGAGTTGTTTGTACAAGTTACACCTGTTAGATTGCTCAATAGGGGAAGTGGGGAATTCCCCAAGATGTAAACTTAGTAACTGAGTCAACTTGTTTATGCTTTAAGATCAAAACATTGCATGATCTGGGAATTTCCCCATTAAATGTGAAGTGATGCAATTGAAATGATGTAATTTTTTGTGAAATCTGATTTGATGGTGCTAGGTTATGTTTATGCATGATGATGATGTAATGATTATTGTTAGAAAGGGGAATCTAGCTGTGAGAAGTTAAATAGTACTTGTGACTGAAGGACTGAGGTCAGCAGTTGTAATCAAGACCTAAACCAGAGCTCTGGAGCTATACAGTATAATTATAGCTAGTTTAATCTACAATAATGGTAGATTTGAGTTCTACATCTGTGCCAGGATTTAATACTTTGGATGCCGCCGGAGCTTGATAGCTAAATTGTCTGCTGTCGTATTTTAAGCCAAAGAGCTTCAGTTTTTGGAATCAAAAAGGGATTCCAATTTGTGGTCCTATATGAGGACATAGCGACAGACTGATGGTGGTATATTACCTGGATTTTATTATTGTGGAAAATTAGTGTCGCCTTGAACTGCTGGACAACATTACCTTCAGGACTGAGAAGATTCCATGGAATATATATTACCTGAGGAGTTTTAAGTGAACTTATGCGCTGTCATTTTGGAGTCTTCGCTGTGAGGACATATCATCGTTGAACTGCAACGCTTTCAACACAGGACACTAGTAAACCCTAAGTAATCTTAACTAATTGTGTGTAATTATATATGTAATGTTGTTTTGGACATACCAAATTCTTGAACCAATTACAGATCATTAAAACTGTTTTATTATATAAAATTGAGATCACTTGTGCACAAGGCTCATTTATTTGTGTTTGAAAGGTATTTCTGACCTTTGACGTCTATGAGACATCATAACAATGACATGGCCAAATACATAAAGTGTTAATGTGAGCCGGTTCTAAAAACAATTATATTCACGTTAGGTCATGAATTGAAGCACAGAATTGGGTAAAAATGCCTGATTTGCAGGATACCTCGCTCATAGAAACTTAAGGTGCTCACAGCGCCACCGTGCGGCCAAGTCATTGCAAGCCGAAACAGACCTGGTTCGATAAGCTCAAGCGGTTAACAATGGACTACAGCTTTGCTTCCGATCTCTGTAGGTATATTCGTCTCAGAGTCTACAACTTGTATGGTTAATTGACTTATATCGACTTGTCGACGTCCTGGTATGTCGACGGACCAATGTCGATGACTTATCGACAGATTCTGTATGTCGACGAATCTATGTCGATTGCTTGTCGATATATTTTTTGTATGTCGACGATGTCGACGGAACTAGGTCGATGACTTGTCGACAGATTTGGTATATCGACGGACCTGTCAATGACTTCTCGACAGATTTTGAGTTTGACAAATTTCGATAAGTACAAAATCCACGCAAAGTACCTCAGCATACGACTTGGAAACAAGCGCATGCACAACGTTCTCTATGCACTCCAACTACTCTCTCTTGTGCCCGGCCCAACTCGACACAACCTGTAACCAGTTTTCATCTCGACACGTACATCCCTTATCAATCAAGATCTCACTCTCTTTTGAGATATGGTAATACTAAAAAAAATGTTGGTTATACGCTATTCTTGGTCAAGACGATTAGCTTGAATTTTTTCACCAGCGAACTGTTGAAATCATAGCCTATTACCATGACAACTAATCCAAACTCGGCTGAAAATTCCACAACCAACGATGCCAGTGCAGTGCTGCAGCTGCTGCTGTGGTCTTCATTGTTATTCGGTAACGCAATTGAAAAGACGAGTGACGCTGCACATGCAGACGAATTTCTGTTTTGCGAATCGTCTTGGCTAGTTTGAATTTTTTTTTTCGTGATTGCCAAAAAATCTTCGCTGGGGGGTTTTTCCAAATACGAGCGACGATGAATCATTCAAGCCGATGCAATTACGTAATATTACTGGATCAATGATTATTCATGATGCGTGACCTTTGTACATGCACAAGCAAAAATAAACCATACCTGACAATGCGGATTTGCATAAGGGTTAGCCTATCAAGTTGTATGAAATACAAAACGAACAAGACGCGAGGCTCAGACCTGTTAACATAACCCTGTGTTTGAAATTCATCTTAGACGAGTTTCTTATCAATTTACGTTGACTATATTAACCAATGACCTCTACACATGGAAGCGGGGATGTGTGTGCAAAAGTGAAACATTTTGTCCGAGTATAATAGAAAGGCACCCAAAAAGCCGGCGTCATTGCACTACTATCAATGGCACTTGTACGTTAAATTGCAAAATTACTAACATAAGGGAAAAAAAGAGTTTTTTTATGAACAAATAAGGAAAAAACTTTCGAAAAAAAATAAAGAAGAAACTGAGGAAATGGAAAATGTGAAAATAAATAAATTAAATGCAGAAATAAATAAAGAGGCAGTTATAACATAAGAAAATGCGTGTTGGATTAACTATAGAAAAATGAATCCATGGAAATGAAGGAATGAATGAGGAAAGAATGAATGACCGAATAAATCCAACTTCCCTTTATTATATGAAGAAATAAAAATCCAAGAAAGGAAGGCGAGAAGAAGGGAAGGGAAGGGAAATGGAAGGGGAAAGCGAAGGGGACGTGGAATGAAGGGGGTAGGGAGGGGAGGAAAGGGATGGGGAAGGGAAGGGGAACGGGGAGGGGAAAACGCGGCGGGGGGAAAGTGGCCAAGGGCAGGGGGACCAGAGACAGGGCCCAGGGCAGGAAAGGGGGGCCAAAGGGGCAGGGGCCTGGGGCAGGGGGGCCAGCGAGCCCAGGGGGGCCGGGGAGACTCAGGAGGCGCAGGGGGCCGGGGGTCAGTGGCAGGGGGCCAAGGGGCCAAGGAGGGCCCAAGGGACAGTGACCAGGGGGCCAAGGGGCCTCACTGGGCTGAGGGTCAGATGAGGAGGTCAAGGACTTGCTAATTTCGATATAATATATAAAGGTCTATGGTCCGATCGCTAATAGCCTTGTCCCCAGGGACTAAGTTTTACCGAAGTGGGGTAATTTAAAATTTGGTATCAGCAGAAAACTACTACTTTTTCATTAACCCTGAAAATCCAGGGCTCTCTAAAGAATGTTTGGTTGAATGTTATGAGCAAAAATATGCCCATTTTGGTCGACCAATATTAATTTTACACCAGACCTCTATGGGGGATACAAAATTAACGTTTTCAGTCTCACTTCAACAACCGGGTTTGAAATATCGGCGCGAAACTTTACAATGGGGTTTTGGGGTGAATTTCATTCTATCAAGATGACAAATTTATAGACTTAAATCGGGCATCCCCGTTTAAGATTTCTTTCAAATACAAGAAATGTTCACAGCGGTACTACAAATTGTATTGGACTTCGCATTGATTCAGTACGGGGACCTCCCCTGTTTTGCCCCTAAAATGGCCGCTGGGGAAGATCCGGTTGTATCACTCGCCGACCATTTATTTAGGGAGCCGGCTAATCCATGTACAGAGGTAGTGATATTAACAGGTGAATCGAAAACAATTAGTATCTGAGGTTTAACCCAAGCGTCCCGGATATATGATAGAAATAGATTCGCATGATAACAGGTGTTTGTATTTTCAATAGCAAATACTGGTAGGATTGCATATTAGATATTAATAGATGTTTAATATTTTTACATAAATCGAAAGAAAATAGTTAAAGCCTACCGTGGTGCAAGGTTTACACTAATGGTTTGCAACAAAATAGCATTAACGGCATAAAATATACATAATGTTTGGTTTGTTTCTTGCATTGAAATGTCAGTGATTCGATTCATTTAATTGTACATATGCTTTGCATTTAATTGTAAATGATTTGCATTTCATTGTACATGCTATTATAGTGATTTTGCTTCCATTGCTTTTTTGTGTGATAGTTTTGATATTTTAGATGATTTTTAGAATACAACATTTTCCGTTTTTTTCTTCGTTCTGTACCTCCCCAGCATGTGAGTGCCTTTATATGGGTTTAAATGATGAAAATAAAATTTGATTGATAAATCCCTAATTCTTCTTACTTATCTCTACTATTAAAATGACATGTAATCATAGCAATTTCTTTATTTCGCCCATCTCGGGTAGTTTTTAATGGTTCCAGTTGAAGGATAATTCAGTTCTTAAGGTTCCTTTTGGCCAAATTCTTGCCTAATAAGCTAAATTTTAGCCATATTTCAGTTCCAAAGCCTGTAAATTTCTCGAAATTTCACTTCTTAAGGCCCTACTTAGAGAAAAAACCATTCCCAAGCTCCCAAGTTCGAGCCCACATTCCTACCATACGGGTCTGCATTGGTTTCGCATATTAGGCCTAGACACGAGAAGACCAATACAATCGCTGTGACCTCAATACCTGGTCGAAAACGCTCTGGAAAGTGTCCAGATTTGAGGTCCAAAATACCTTAATTCATTATAAAATAATGTATTATTGTTGCGGAATGTCAACTACATATCTAAGTTGGTCTAATATGACGGGAAATGGTATTTGGGGTTAAAACAACGAATTAAAAGCGATGAATTTTAAGTTTTGAAAAAGCGTGGTCTCTGAAGTTATAGAAATCCCAGCAAAATTAAAAATTCAAATCAATTATAGTGTCTTTAACTGAATTGTGTTACACACAGTAAAAATGTTTTACCTCTGTTTTAAGAAAGCGAAGCCCTCGGAAAATGTATAACCTTACATTTACTGGCATCACGGAATTGAATTCTCATATGCTATAACATTGGCTTGATTTTCGTAGATTTTAACTGCAGACGTGTGCAGGGAATATGGACAATAGCAAGGCTGTTTGCCTATATAGTCCACTCAATCTATGAAAAATACTAGGTACACCTGGACAAAATTGCTACAGAAGGTTTTCTTGCTGCAACTAGCAGTAAAAGATCTCCCAAATAACATATCAAAAAGGTAGAAAAAGGGAAGCCTGGCAAGACATGCTAATTTGCATTAATTTTACGTGGACGTATACGCCTATATTTCGACAAAGGTACAAATGCATGTTTAGGGAGATTTTCCATTTTTCTGTTAGTATTTGAACATGTTTTGCATGGCTATGCCTGCAAGGTGCGTAGCACTTGCAATTGATATAATAAAAGTGGAAAGTGATGGTCATTATTCAAGATGGCCGCAATTTTCCCGCCAAAATCGGGATGGGGAGATCTTTATTTAGCAAACTATTATCAGAGAGTATTTAATCAAACACATTGGGTCAACTGGTGCCCGGGGGGGCACTCCCTATGAGAAGTGATGGGTATATGTGCCTCTGCCAGCTGAAAAAATAGGGTCCTTTCCCGGATCCTTTTATATAAAATGTACTAAAAAATAAGGGGGCATTCGGTACACAAGCTGAATAAAAATGGGGTCATCCAGTATAAAAATTTAAGAAGGGGGCCAATGATGTTAAAACCTTAAGTTAAAATAGGAAGTGCCTCTTTTCCAGAGTTCGAATTGCCATGAAATTATAAAATTGCTGCTTTGAAATTATAAAATTGTTAAAAAATGTGCACGTAGGCTGCGAACATTTTGAATTTAAGTGTTCAAATTCTTTAAAAAAGTGGATAATTTCATGCAAACTTGTGATAAAAGTGGATAGCAGGAAAGAAGAAAATGGGGGTCATTGAGTATGTGAACATTTTAAAAAGGGGTCATTTGGTAATAGCCTGGTTAATAGGTAGGACAGCAGCATAAAAGGCGGTCAAGCATTCTAGACGTCACCAAAGTCAGCATCTCACAGACCTTGACTACGCAGCTCTAACAGGGGATATGATATGAGCTGCACAAGATGATCTACTACAAAGCATCATTTGAGAATGCTGCAGATAAAGTCAGCCTACATCTAAATGCCAAAGAGACGGAAATGGAATACATGGCCGTCAATGAGGAAGAGAATCATCAAGCTATCTGCCCTACACACGGTACCCAACTCAAAAAGGTTAGACCTAAAGTACCTCGGGTCCTATGTTGGACAGCAAGAAAGACTCATTGCTAATTGGCCTGATTGCTAATAGCATTCTCCCCATACTCCAATATTTTACCGGAAGTGGTCAACATTTTGGTATTTGGAGAAAACTACTATTTTTCTCATTTACCCTGTGAAATCTTAGGGCTAAAGGATATTTGGTTTGGAAGTTATAAGCGAAAATGTACCCCATTTTGGTCGACCGATATTAATTTTACACATATAGGGCTAAGAAAATCATGTTTTTAGCTCTCACATGAAAAAGGGTTGAAATATCAGCGCAAAACTCTACAGATGGGGTTTAGGGGTGAAGACCATTCTATCAAGATGAAAACTAATTTACTTAAATCGCGTCGTCCTCTTTTAATACATTAAATAATAATTAATTCCGATTCAGTACAGGAAATTTGTACCATGGTCACAATATGCTTTGTAACCGCAATTAAGGCCTAGTCTCTGCATGGCCGGGGATTGAACCCCATATCAAAGTCCCAACCGTCCTGATATGCAAGGAGTCTCACGTAATTTGAAATCTACTATAGTCGCTCAGTTCAAGCTGCATACGTCAGGAATCTTCCAAACAGGCCAATCGACCAAAAGTCACATTTCGAGATATCGGCGATTGAAGTTTTCGAGAATTATGAACTTGCATATCTAAAATTTGAAACATTTTTGGAAAATGATTTTATGTGGACATTGTGGACATTGAAACGTTCTTCATTTTGAGCACGCTTTCCATTCAAGTATCCTTTCTTTTCCTTGTCAAATTTAATTACAAAGTGATTGGTCTGTTTGCAAAAACTAAAAAACGTCCTCTGTCAAAGGAGACGAATGCACATTGAGCTGTTTGGCGTACTCAAAAAGAGTCGATCGATTGCCTCACCTCAGACGGCGGTATTCAACACGTTGAACATACTTTTGCCTGCGGAGGGCGTAGAAAGACTATGCTTTTGTTACGTTTCCTAAGGTGTCAGTGCTATTACAGGCAAAAAAGGTTGCCAGTGAAGATAGGAAAGAGGAATGATGAGGTTCTACAATTTTAATTTTTTTATTAGAATGAGTTAATCAAATATTTACTACTCAATGTAAAAATATAATACATCAAGCTATAAAATACGTTAATTTGAATGGAAACCGGATAAAAAGATGGATTTTACGGGGGTTTTGGACTGTAGTACTAATCGTATATGAAAATTCATAATTACTGAATGTACGATAATGTTGTTCTGAAAAAAAATCGAATAGAAAGTTCCAGTTGTAGTCGTTTTATACGCCGGGTAAAATTGGACATAAATTTACAATGATTTTGCTGTATTCAAAGTAGCATCGGCCCACATGTGTAAGTACAAACGGACATCCAAAGCGTATGTATAGAGTTTGAAACCCTGGGTTTGTGAATTATTGGACAAATAATCTTCATAAACGTTAAGTGGAAGAAGTGTGCTTTATCTGTTTATGGCTTGAAGGTGCATAGTTTGATACTTTTTGTAGAGGAAAGAATCAAAGATCACTAGTTTATCAAGAAGAAAGCTTTATCTTTATATCAAGTCATTTATTTTGTATTAATTACGAAGCGTTCGGACGAAAATCACTTTTAATTCTTAATGATGGACACACATACAACACGTTTTTATAATGAATACTGTATTTCAGTACAAGTAAACTAAAAACAACGCTGTAATCATATCGGTATCTTTTTACATTTCTAATTATTAAATTTTCAGTAGTTCCAACTGTGTCACTGAAAATAAATACAAGATTCATTGTAGGCTTAATACTTTCAAGTAACGAAGCTCGTAAAATAAACGACTTCGGAGTATATAATCAGAACAAATTTGATTGAAATTGAAATGAATATTCCCATGGATATTATTTAATTTTTGTCATCAAACAGATCATTGCGTTATATGTTGCACCTTTGGAGTCATACGAACCTCGTAGAGTATTGTGCTCTTATACGTTATGTGTTTGAAAACTTCTATGAGTTAAACAACTCTAACCATTTGGGTTAAGATGGCAGTTTCTGCCGACAAGACTTTTTGACCGTTTAATTAAATCAAATTGCCATATTTATGATTATCAAAAGGGGTATTTATTGAAAATGCAGAATGAGAATTTCTCATGTTAAAACATCTTTAGTTATTGGAATTGAAAGGAAAATAATTTCCTGTATGTTACTCAATAAGCGTAATTGGGTTGCATTCATTTTTATTGAATAATTCAATGAGAATCTTTTAAGTTACCATTAATATGTTATGTTAAGTGACGATGGCTGAAAATGTGAATGATAAGTCTCTAGATGTACTCAAAAACCACATTACTTATGCGTTTAGTTAGTAAAACAGAATAAATATCAAGTTAGTGAAATTATTAATCAATAAGTTGCGGGACACTCAAAATTAATACCGTAGGTATGTGGGAAAATATAGGAAAAGAAAAAGAGGAAAATATCAAAAAGATTTTGACGTTCTTGATTTAATGCATTATTGATCTTAACCCTCGTCTACCTAAGGGGGGGGGGGGATGGGTGCACCCCCTTCAGGTTCCCCCGGTTGGATAAAGCCCCATTTTTGGTGCCAGATTATTTACTGTAATTGTAAATTGACAATTCGCTCCTTGTTATCAAAAACAAAACACCACCGGGTTTATAGGAAAGATAAAGGTGATTCCAAAGAGAGGTTAGAAATTCACATTTTCATGATGGGAAATACTAGTTTTATATAATGAGGAGCATTTTAGTGCTAAATAAGGTGTTTGAGTCGCTAAATTGGCGAAATATCAATTTCCACCCTAAATTCAGGAGTTTTCGCACCTTTCCTCAAAATATGACGTCATAGTGACGTCATAGTGGGGTGTTGGTACTTATGTTGGTACAAATGGAAAAGAAACGCAAAGCTATCCTTGTGTACCAAATTTACAGGAATCGGATGGTGCAGTAACGGAAATCACAGGAGTGGTAACCACCCACCCCCTTCGGGGAGTTTTGGGCTCGGGTAGACGAGGGGTAATTTGGCTGTAAATTCATTCATGCAAGTAACTTAAGCCTATCTACTATGAACTAGGAATCAACCTGGGACCTCTGATATGAACCCAAAATACCTAAATAACCACGATACTATGCTACATAAAGTGAGATATATAACATTGAATTTATGTAAATACATTATTTTGCTTTCAAATTAAAAATTGTAACTTAAAAATGGACAAAATCATACTAAAACGTGAAAGGCTTTCAACAAGAGGTTTTGAACTAATCTATAAAAAAATATGGAGTGAAAATAGGCTACTACATTGTGCTGGTTATTGTCCTTTCTGGGGTAAAAAAATGTCGTGTTATAACTTGAATTACCAACTTAGCTGATTTGAATCTTTTAGTTTATTACAACTTCAACAATCAATTAATTTGCAGCAAACAGGTGTAAACTGAATAAATGTACTATTTTGCACCCAATTTTAACTTAAGACATGGGATGGTTTTGTGTATCACTTCAAATGAAAAAATAAGGGTATTTGTGAATATTCTATGGAACAGTATAGTTGCATCATTACAAATAAAAGATCCTTTAAAACGATTATGTCTAAAAACAATAACAAATAATAATAAAATAAAACTCAACTGGCGCGATACAAAAACTGATAAACATAGGCTCCTTTTTGCCGCTGCCTCATCGCCCGGATCGTAGCGTAGACAGGCAAAAGCCATTTTAAATTTACGTCTGGTGAAAGAACACCAGCAGCTAAAAAGCATATTTGTTATACCAATTTACTAACATGCATCTTGATGTACGAAATAACGCGCCGCTTCACAGTCAAAAAAAGATCAGAAAAAGACAATACGACCGTAATTAAAAATATAGTACATACTTTTTGTCCAATTTTCGAGGGCTATTACGACTAATTGGACAGACAGGCTCGTATTTGAACTTTGAATGATATCAACATGGTTATACATATATGGAATTCTCAATTGTAAGTTAGTCAGGAAAAATACTGTAAATCTTATAGGAAAATACTGGGGAGCCATTTGACAACCAAATCCCATGAAACACAGGCTTTTATAGTTTCCATTCAAATTCACTTTCTATTTTACAGTTTAAACCCACTGCAGTTTTAAGATGTTTTACCAAAAATTAACGAATTTTACAGTATATGCACCGTAAAATTGAGTTTGACATTTGTGGATTAGGCCTACTAGGGCCTACTAAGTGCTTTTTTTTTCTCTACACATTCACCATCTCTGTAATAACTCGCCAAATATATATTTTCAGTGTTTGATTGAATCAGTTACAGTATACGTAATTTTCACAGTAATTATTCGCAGAATTGCTGTCAGTAAAATACTGGAAAAAATTTTAAATTTTGGTGTGGGCAAATAGTTCAGATACAGCTACGCACATTGTATAATTATAAACTTCGACCGACTTCTATAAGGCCCCCCCCCCCACCCGTGTTGATCAAGCGAGGAGATGATCTTGCAGTATCCCATTGATCGATATAGCTCACTAAGAAGCAAGACGCTGCGGTGGTTTCAGATACGCAAACAGACGAATGCAGATTGGTCTGTTTGGATGACTTTCATTTGGCGGTTGGGTATGATTCCCCAAAGTGAAAATCTATTATATCTAATAATTGGAATGTTATTTTTGTTCAATATTTGGTATATGAAAAGAGCTTGTGATTGTGATATAGTATCAAATATGGCAAACAACTCAATTTCGCCCCAAAATGGTCGTAGATTGGCTGTTTGGACGACTCATTCGAGATGTATGTATTATACAGAACGGACGTGTTCCGTATTGTCAATATTTTTTAAAGGAAAAAGGGGGAGAGAAGTGAACATCTTGTTGCTAAATAAAATGAACAGGGAAAATTACACTCTTTTCATAGCCTTATATGTCGACGAACACCATTTGGACATAATCATATACACCTAAAATAACAATGGGGAACTTCACAAATGTTATTACCTCTCAAATACCGATGATGGTGCTGCTACTCTGCATGACAATGCAACATAAAGCTCATATGAGCATAAAAATACTGACTCAGCTGTTCCTTTCCACGATTGTGATGATTACTTTTTTTTACACGACAACAGCGCCGATATTTTTCCTACCGCCTTATGAACACAATGACGTCTTTTATTGTTCCATATATGCCTTCCAGCTGTGTCATTAAAGGCTTCCTCAGGCTTTAGAAAATTATTTTTTTGTGTGATGTATGAATTAAAAATAGTCAATTGGACCGAAATATATTCACCTAAATGCTTAATATCAATTTGAGATGATCCATTTTTCGTTTTGATGCCAATAGCACATTTATGTTAGATAAATTACCATAAACCAAACTTCAACTATAATACTGACTCATCGTCATCCACCCAGACCATATGTCCCGAGCCCGACCCATACACCCCGTCATGGCCAATCTCACCTTTCTCTCCATCAAACATAGGGTCGTTTGGGTGTGAGACATTGAAATTACCCTAAAATAGGGTTTTTTTGGCTAAACCAATTTGCTAAATTTTCCAAACAAGTGTTGTCTTTGGGTGGCATTTTAGCAAATTTTCTAAACCATGGGGTCTTTTGATGACAGTGGATTAAAAAATATGGTATTGCTTTGGGTGAAATTAAAAAACAAAATAGGTTCTCACTTGGTGATCAATGATGCTGAAAATTGTGGTTTTAACAGGCTTACATACGTGTTACCTCCAAAGTGGGGGTGACCCCCTGGTGCTAATCTTACTGATGTTATCCACATGGCATGCATATTATCTTCAATAGTACATACAATGTTTTCTGGATCGTATTTCTTGTTCAAATTAAGCCAAACACATCATATTTAACCATGCCGGGGGCCTTAGGCACTGCTGTTTCTTTTTCCTGGTCGGGTTCTTCTCTTCTGGCAACACCCACAGCAACACACACAGCTCCAAAATGCACTTGTGCCAAACGCTTGGGCCAATTCAATCCAGAGGACCACTGACCCGACCCTCACTGTGGGTGTTTACAGCAGATTTGGTTTCAGGGAAAATGAAATATTATTTTTGTGCGAAATTCTAGAAATCCTTCTCGTCCCGCGAAATTCACGAGCTATAAACAACCAAATGGGTCACGAGGACCCCTGGATTATGCTTCATATGGGTGTAAAACACAGATAGTGTTTCAAAGGTCACCTGGTGCAAAGATAATAATAGGGCATTTTGTTTGTTCAAAATAGGGATTGGGGTTTTTTGTTTAATAGTCGTATGAAGACCCTGTCTTACTACGCCAGTATAATGCCACTAATACACCGGGCGTAGTCAGAATTCGATGGAATGGAAAGGTAACCCTGATGTGACTTATGGAAGATGGAAAATCTTGCAACCTTACGCCTTTGGGCAAGTGTCGGCCAGTTTGAGTCCTTGAGCATATCAGTTACACTAGCTCTTCTGTCATATTTATTCTTGACAAAGCGGATGGCTCTCCTTTGAACCGCTTCAAGTTGGTATATCAGTTCATTGGTGTAGGGGTCCCAAACCGCCGAGCTATATTCTAAAGAGGTTTGCACCAAAGAGCGGTAAGCAAGATCATTTATGTCCTCTGAGCATGAGTGTAAGTTCCTTCTGATAAAACCCAATGATCTATTACCCTTTGCTACAATGTGATTGATGTGTTTGTTTCATTTTAGAAGTAGAGAACCGTCTTGTGGTCTCCCCTAGTAACTGCTTGCAGTGAAATAATCTTTTCGCCACCAAACACTGTTTTTCCATAACATAATTTCTCAGGTATACCCATATCATGACTAAACCTCAGCGCAGGCCTTTTCTACGGTCTGCCTTGACTATAGCGTCATTCCATGTGGAGGGTTTTTCTAATGCGAAGTAACATCATTGCTGATATGTGTAACAATCTCCAATGCGATGTCCTATGTCTGCAGGAAACCCACAGAGGAATCGATAACCACCGCCCAACCATACCAGGAATGGTCCTTGCCATCGAGAGACCACATCGACATTATGGAAGTGCTATATATGTCAAAAACAGGTACCATAGTAGAAACAACCTCAATGTCTGATGACAACAACATCGAAGTCCTCACCATTGAGCTCAGCTCTGTCATAGTTACATCAGTCTACAAACCCCCATCAGTAGACTTCAAGCACCCTCAACTCAGCCTTGGGAACTCCACCAAACCTCACTTCTTTATTGGCGATTTCAACAGCCATAGTACCCAATGGGGCTACAATGAAACTAACAAAGACGGTCAAGCTGTCGAAGAATGGATAGACAGTCAATATCTACGTCTCCTCCACGACTCTAAGCTGCCGTCATCATTTCATAGCGCCCGTTGGAAGAGAGGTTACAACCCTGATCTCGCTTTTGTTAGCAAAACCATCTCTAACCTGTGTAGCAAGATTGTTCTGGATCCTGTTCCACTAACTCAACATCGACCAATCGGTATCCAAGTCAAAGCTGCAGTAAGACCAAATAAAGTGCCCTTTAAGCGTTGCTTTAACTATAGGAAAGCAGACTGGCAAGGATTCACTGATGATCTGGATCAGAACGTGAAGAGGATTGCTCCAAAACCTCATAACTATGACAAATTTGCCCAACAACTGAACAAGGCTGCCTGGAGATTCATACCTATAGGCTGTAGGACAGAATATATACCAGGCCTCTCCAAGGAATGTGCCAGAGAATATCAAGAGTACATCACCATATCACCATGTTTGAAGCTGATCCTTTCTCGGCCAAAACAACTGCTAAAGGTGAGGAAGTTTCGGAGAGGATCTCCCAGGAAAAGATCAAAACCAATTTGTAGCGGGACGCCGGTTCCGCGACCTCCGTCTACGGACCGTTTGGCCTGGGTAAGTTATAGGGGAAAGAACCCTATGCTTCTTCCGGTGAAAACGACACACGTACTCGGTCATGTATATAGCTCACAATTCTAGATTTATCAACTACGTCACATACAGTTGACAGCTTGGTAATGTACAGGATGATTGGTAGGGTACCTGTTGGTGTACAGGGTCCTAATGCAAGTTACAAGTTCTCAAATTATCTTAACTACGCTATAATGTTCCTCACTCATCATTTATATAAAAAACTAATGTATGCATGGGCTTAGAACCTCTTTATACACAATCTGGGCAAAAACAGTGCTTATGGACACTCTCCAAAATATCCCTTAATACTCAGATTAAAAATTTGGCCAGGGGGTCCCCCCTCTAGGCACTGGCCGGCAATCTTAAATACAACCATATGTCACCTGGGGTGCATATGTTTGTATTTACACACATGGAGTTTTGATATCTTACACAACACAACAGGACAACACTTTTTGGGCGTAGGTTCCCCCCTCTAGGCACTGGCCGGCAATTGTAAATACAACCATATGACACCTGGGGTGCATATGTTTGTATTTACACACATAGGTTTAATAATTCTAAATATAACAATACAATGGCAAAAATCACTTTTTGGGCATAGGTTCCCCCCTCTAGGCACTGGCCGGCAATCGTAAATACATCCCATATGACACCTGGGGTGCATATGTTTGTATTTACACACATGGAGTCTATTATCTTACACAACACAATAGGAAAACACTTTTTGGGCGTAGGTTCCCCCCTCTAGGCACTGGCCGGCAATCGTAAATACAACCATATGACACCTGGGGTGCATATGTTTGTATTTACACACAT
>JAMKCH010001523.1:0-58657 GCA_023653785.1 Ophioderma brevispina
TTCTAATTCAATTTACCAAGAAAAGGCAATGGTATCTTTCAGCGACCCTACAGTGTAAAAATAATGAGCGAGGTGAGGTATGTTGCCCTGTAAGTTATTGAACAGATAATAGAGCTCAATACGGCGAAGTCCTAACACATGATTGAATAGCTTAAAATATTTCAACATGTAGGCAGTAAAAGGGGACCTATAATTACCCTGCTGAGAAAAGATATGAAGTGTTTTTAGGTTGGATTGTGAATATAATTAGCTCGATGGTTGGATTGAGTTTCGTGTACATAATTGGTACTGGACCTTCTGGGAGTAAATGAGTTGACATTTTATTCATTTTTATAAAATAATGTGCACTTTTTTCATTGGGATACAGCTTTTCCTGGTTACATAATATTTTTAAATTTTTGTGAAGGAAGTAAGTGATCCCAGCGCTGGAGCACGAAAAGATCGTTAAACACGACGTATCATGGCCTACCGGGCCCTGAAAGCGGTCAGTAATAGAGGAGAAAGAAAGAAATTAAAATGATAAGACTCGGTTACTCTGGGTTTCAGAAATAAATTTCCATCTGTGACAAAGAAACCGTTTAAAACCCCTTGTGATATTCCAAAGCACAAGTCATAGTAGGAGTTTTTAAAGGACATCGCCGGTATAAAGGAATAAAGGAGGCCCTCTATAATCACAAAGTTAAATTCACCATCAATTTTGAGTGGTTGTTTTCAACTACTTTATCATGTACGCAAGGTGTGTTATCCCAAAAATACATTGTATAAAGAAAAAAAACAATGAGAAAAATTTGAGAAACTTCAGGGGCCCTTGCTCTCTGGAAAAGCAAGCTTAGAGCATGGCCTCCATTTCAAGGACCATTTATTACTTTTATGAAGAACAGGAAGAGTGGCATAGCTGCCCTTTGTTTATGGAGATTTAAATGACTCCTTCATAAGCTATAAAGAAGCTATATGAGGCAGCCCTTTACAAAAGTAACTAATTGTGTGGTATGGTATGTCAAGAAAACAGTTCCGTAGGATTTGTGCTAAAGTTGATTTCTTGGTTTTTCATTCAATAATGGACCAGACCAGTCAGAAAATGAGGGGTGCAAATGTTCGGACTGTTTCCCCCTTTCCCCAAGGAGCAAACGTACGACAGGGAAAATTAAAATCGAGTCAAATTGTGTTTTAATGAACAGTACATGATTCGTCTCCTTTACGGATTAAAAAAGTATATATTTGTGCCTAGGTGCCGACCTTTAGTTAAGCACTATAGCCCCGTAATGGTTCAAGGTGATCATGGGTAAAAATTTACCCAATGCTCAGATTTTGTTTGAAAACTGGTGATAAGTTGTTTGTATGTCTCACAGGATCCAAAATGTATATTTTACGTGTGTGAACATTTGGTTGGCTAATACATAGCAAAATGTAGCAAGGGGTCACATGGTCTATGGGGGTCACCAGAATTTTCCTTGGGATGTCGCAATGGTGATATCACCAAAAAACAGTTAAAATGTCATTTCTGTTTCAGTAGGACACAAGGAATCATTTGACACAACTTTCAATAAAAATCGAAGCATTTAACCAGGGTGCACCTTGAACCATTATGGGGTTTATACCGCTTTAACTAAAGGTTGGAACCGAGGCAAAATATATACTTATTTTATCCTTATGAGGAGAGGACCGCATTAGTATAAATTAAAACCATTTGACTTGAATTTAAATTTTTTATATTTTCCCTGTATAACATTTCACCCCTTGCAGGAGGGGACTCAGTCGAAATTTGCAACACTCAATCATTTTCGACAGTTTAGCCCTACTGAAAACCAAACAGCAATAATTAAAATCAATTTTAGCATGAAATTCCTGCGGGAATACACACCAACCACACTATATTGGCTTATTAGCTAAGATTTGGATTATATAACTTCACACCAAGCAGGACTCTGGAATACAACACACTGGGCCCTTATGACCGCGCTATTTATATCATGAACAAGTTAACTATTACTATGAGCTACTAAAACATCAAAATTCACATGGCACAGTTTCAATAGCTTTCATTCACCATTGTATTGAACAAATACCCCCAAAATTTTTTTCCAATGTATTTTAGTACGATTGAGATACCCAGAACATGCATCGTCAGTGTTGTTAATATGTGCTCATCCACGGTTACTGAACTGAGCCCGTGGTAGATTAGCATGCCTACCGCATAGTGATGTGGTATGAGTTTGTATGTAATAGATTGGTGTTTTTTGGCAATCCAGTATGTTCCGGCCCCCCAGAAAACTAAAAATGCAAAAATAAGGTCTTTTCCCCCCAAGAACCAGGAATCCACTCTTATATATTATGTTCTAAATAATGTAGCGCACATCCTTGCAAGTGGCATTTTGGTTCGGGGGGGGGGGGGGAAGGTTTCAAATATGGAAATTCCAGACCATTGAAGCCTGTATTATAACTTTACATAAATACCGACTTTTTGGGAATTATTGTAAAGTGGGATTTTTTGAAAACCAGCAAAAGGTAAAAATTTAAGTAAGTCGTTATTTCGATCCCGTGCTCATGAAAACTATAGAGGGTGTCATTCATTCCTTATCCCGCGATGTCCTTTAGAAGCTTATTTCTCGAAGTTTGGGGGGAGAAAGTTTGAAGATGTTTTTCTCGAGAGTGGAGGGTGCTAAATCAGAATTTTTTGGACCAACCTCTGGGAAATGGGGGAAACCTTGGGACAAAAAAAAGGTGGTAAAATCGTCAGGGGTAAATAATGAAATCAATTCAAATTGTGTTTAAAGTAAACCGATGTTTTGGTATCTTTCTGAGAATAAAAATGTATACAGTGGAGTCAAAATGCTTGTTCCCAAATATCTGATTTTTTTCTTGTCAAATGTGAAGGGTCGCTCTAAAATTGTAAATACTTCAAAAGTACATTTAAATAGCTTTTACAGAAATTGAATTTTTCCTTTTGGTTCAGGACAATTCAAAAATCTTACACTCATTTTAAATTAAGGCCTCAGAAGCCTTTTTACAAGATTCTATTGATTGGGGTTATTGAAGCGCCAATTTCAAAGTGGGATACCTAATGTATGCTTTACACACTGGGGAATACGATTCCACACCAATAAATAGAAAGTGTTTTGGAAAGGTAAAAACAAGTGACAGGGGTCTAAGTAAAATTGAAAAATAGTATAAACTGGAACTTCCTGGGCCATATTTTGTTTAGAAATTATTTTTTTAAAGATAAAAATCATCACAATCAGGATAAAAAGTGTGTGAGGCTTATTGAGTAATTACATTACTATTTTAACCAAACCCATAGAAATATTTTGACTAGAAGCCACAGTTTAAGAGGGGATCGGAACTGTGTCTTTATGCTTCAGTATCTCGAAAAATCCGTGGTCCAACTTATGGATTATTCTGACTGAATGGGATGAACAGGTCTAGCAGCTCCAGGTAATGCATAATTTAGAAAAATGAGTCGCTTCCGTTAATGCGAAATTACGATTTAATTAGGGCCATTTTGTACATAAACCAATGGCACATTATTGGTGGTGTGCAAAAATACAGTTCTCCATGATTTAGTCTCGCATCCGCAGGACAGTGTGGCCTAAATTGCCTTTCTGAGTATAGTTCTTCATTTGCTTTCTTTGTATTCAAGTGGACGTAGATATGAAGTCAAGATCAGGGTCAAGAAGTCCTTGGCTTTGAAGTGTAAATACGGCCAGCCTGACTTGTTTGGTAGTTTGAAGAACAATTGCCTCCCTCTGTGTGCTGTATTATATCAAATCATTCTTGATTTTATGTCACGAGTACATGTACATAAAAGATGACCTTTATGTATTATGATTTTTTTTTCCCAAGATCATTCTATGTATGAACCTTCGTATATGGATTGCCATTGCTAATAGTGATCATATGTACCGACTAGTTAAATTTATGGAAAACGATAATTGATGTAAGTTAACATTCACAAACACACAGTTCCTAATAACGCATGCTACCCTGAGATAATTGTTTATGCAATCTCCTAGTTACATATTTTAATACCAGTAAAAATGGAAATAGTTGTCTAAACCATTTTCTAATATTTAACCATCTGCGTGTTTTATTCCTGTAGAAACCGAAAAAAAAATGACAAACAAATAGTAATTGGGAGCGAAAACCCTAAAAACGACAAACAAACAAACCAAACAAACGATTATTCCGATTATTACACCTTTACAGGGACAGCAGTTCCTCGCGGAGTTCCGTGGTTCTCTGTTGTTTGCGTTCACTGCCATAGAACAGTTCTCGGAGGGGGGGGGGGGACGAGTGGAAAACGAATGATAAGGTTTTACTCGGATCTCGTCCTCGCGAAATCACTCCTGCCATTAAGTATCATGTGATGATTTTACCCAATGAAATCTCGAAAGTGGCTTATTTGCAAATCTCAAGTACAACATGGCGCGAACAGAACCCTTCCAAGTTCATATCACCAAGTGATTTTTTTTTCCAAAAGGTGTTCACGCAGTTGGTCTTACAAGATCGGCTGTGTGCTACATCCAGCAATCCATGGATATTTGCATTCCCGCGTGTATGATAAAGCTTGCACCAAACCATGCTACTAGAATCGTCTCGTCGAAAAGGAAAACTGATTCAAATAACAATCGTTTTC
The DNA here is from genome assembly GCA_023653785.1 of Ophioderma brevispina. Lineage (NCBI taxonomy): Eukaryota > Metazoa > Echinodermata > Ophiuroidea > Amphilepidida > Ophiodermatidae > Ophioderma > Ophioderma brevispina. Next base: position 4,634 of record JAMKCH010001523.1, read on the forward strand.
TGAAAAAGACTCACATGGTGACGGTTCACAATCGTTTATAAAAGTAATTACAAGCTGTTATGACAACTATGAATTAATTCAATATCCTTCGTCTGTGTCGCAATTTATGACACTCATCTAACAACATATTCTGTGCACAGCAGTCCCAAAATGGAAACCCATTCCCTTAGTTGTTGTTGACTTCCTCGCGACGGTAAAGTGAAAATTAGTTCAACTATATAGTTGAATTTCAGACACTAAATATCGAGTGTAGATTCATAAGGCGAAGCTGCTATATTAAAACTCAACAAGATTTAAGTCCCTAATATCTTTTCACCCCCAATAAATGATTGTTTGACAGGAAAATAGAATAAACAGTAAAATTTCTCACTAGCCATTGCACTAACCTGATATCCTCATGTAAATTTCATACGTGCTCGTGTTGAAATCGATCAAAGTTTGATAAAAACATCTTAAGTCTGGCTCTGCAGCTTCAGAGGGGCTAGGGAAATTCACGGCCTTAGTGTTCCAGTTTTGTAATTTGAATTAACAACAATCTTCCGCATAAGCTAACGTAGCCAGTAGGCGAGGTACAAATACAATTGGCCTTTTTTTAAATTTCGTGCTCCAGCGCTGGGGATACTTAATTTTGGTCACTAAATTTAAAAACAATATTATCTTAACCACGAAAAGCTGTTGTCCCCACATGAAAAGAGTGCACATTATTAGAAAAATGAAAATGTCACTCAATTTCTATTTCCAAACGTACATTTAAATGTTAAATACTTCAAAAGTAAATTTTTAAATAGCTTTTTACCAGAAATTTTGAATTTTTCATTTTGGTTCAGGGAATCAAAATCTACACCATTTAAAGAAAGAAACTCAGATAAATCAGCCAATTAGGTAAAAAAGGGTGTGGGGCTTTATACTGGGAATTACAGACGAATTTTACACCCACACATAGAATATTTTGAATAGAAGCCACAGTTTCAGAGGGGATCGGAATGTTGTCTTTAGGCTTCAGTATCTCGAAAAATCCGTGGTCAACTATGGATTCTTCTTGATGAATGGGATGCACAGGTATAGCTAGTTCAAGGTAGTAATGTATAATTTAAGCAACTGAGGCGCTTCGTTAATGAGAATAGTGACGCTTTAGTAGGGCCATTTGTACATAAACATAATTTATTGGTGGTGTGCAACCATAAAGGTGAATAATAAATGCCTAATGAGTATAACACACGCCAGATTGATTAATTGCAACACAAAGTGCAATGCTATTTTGGACGGTTTAGAATTCTTCAAGGTTGGAATGAAAACTCTTTTTAAAGAAAGAAGGCAAAAACAAAAATATATTTGAAATCAGGTTGCAATTTAAGTGATAGCCTAGTGGCCAAAGGTCAAAGGTCAGACTTTTTTGGAATAAGTTTCTTTCAGAAAAATATTATAATTTTGTGCTCAATACTCTATCGTCATGAATAAATGCAACAAACAAGAAAGTTCTTTGCCTATTCTCGTTTTCTGGATCTTGGTTGTAAATTACACTGTTAACATGTTTACTGTACTAAAATTGTACACGCGGGCATTTGGGAAGCCCTCTAAAAAAAATTGAGGCCAAAAATAAAAAAAGCACAATCTCGGGATTTAGACATGGTGATTGAGAAGTAATATTTGTTAATATAAGTATATAAGTAATACTATTACTAACTATCTAAAATGATTACAAATATTTTAAATATTTTTGTTTAATCGGGGAACAATCATTTTGACTCACACGGTAGACGTAGTAAATATTACGTCAGCCACCCGACATGTTGGTGGACAAGAGGCTAAATTCCAGGATACATACATTAAGCTGTCAGTCGATTCATGTTTAGCGATTGCCAGGGATCATTGACAGGTGAATGTATCGTAGACCTGGAATGCGTCTATCTTGTTCCACCAACCATGGCGGGCTATTGAATAAGGTCTTAGTTGTTTGATCGAACTTAGTTAATAGCTACCAGTCGGATAAGGGTCAACGTCATCCATGGAAAAAACTTAATCTAACGCTCGATTTTGTTTGCACCTGGGTCAAATATGCTCAGCGTCATACTGAAGCAGGAAAATGTATGCAATTCTTTAAGTGACAGCTCTGTATAATTTGGAGGTCAATTGTGGTGACTTCTTATAGCCCATAGACTTTCCCTGTATTACATTGTGGACATAATTGACACAACCAAATGCCAAACATTGCTAAAATAAAATCGGAAAACTGGTGGAGTTTTACCCAGAATGACCTGAACCTTAATAGGGCTGTACCTATTATATATATATAGAAAACTCTTACCAGATATACACTTTTTTAATTTCAACCAGTATGACACATTACAATTTTTTTTCCCTGTTAATTTACCCCCGTCTATCTTTAAAATGCTCAAGGATGCGAAGTGCATCTTCACGATTTGGAATCAGCAGGTCAATTTGCGTGAGACCGACCGTTTCAAAGTGGATTCATCTAAATCATTCATGTTTTCCCTCATTTCTTGGTTTTTATCCATTTTTTGCGTCCCATCCTTTCCCTTGTGTCGCCCCTTCCTTCTCCTCCGGGCACTCTCTTTCTCTCGCTACTTTTTCCCCTTGTTTTCATTATCAGCCCGACTTTTTTTATTCGAAAGGACAATTCATATCTCCGTAGCAAATTAAGCAAAGATTGACTCAGTGTGGTAGGAACGGTGTCAAGTTTTCTTTGGCTTTTTCACATGGGTTTTAGAACTTTTAAATCTTGTATCTCGAGCTACCATTTTGGTTTAAATTGATTTATAAAGAACATCGCGTAATTAGTGAGATCTACTTGTTACTAGTATTTAGTCACTCAGTATATTACCAGGCACTATCAGTGATGTGTTAAATCAGAAAATCAAAGGAAAATCATCAAAAATCAGATTTTTGCATTGTCTGAAACAAGTTAGCGATACAGAACATACCCTGCAAATGCCAAGGTTGAAAGAACAGAATAAAGACAGAATCGGATACTTTAGTATAACTGTCCGTAAAGACACTTTACGACTATACACAGAACTGATAGAGATTCATATCATTGAACCTTGCTGTTTTCTTCCTTTCTGTTGTAAATTTCAGTTGCAATAAATTATGTCGCTGGGGCGGGGGAAAAAAACTCATAGTAAATTCCGGAGGTCAAATGCAAAAACCTATAAAAGTGGGGCCCCAGTGCTAAAAACCATATGTGCATTGGTCGCATCACGTTCTAGTTGAATTCATGGCGAATTATGATGTAAATCAATGGCATTTATTTAAGAATCTGGAGTAAATAATTACCTAAATAGATTTAGAAAGGAAAACCCTTGGTAGTGCATGGCATTACAGCAAATTATTCAGTTTTGGTGTCTCTCGAAAATGTTGCATATGAGGTTGTCCATGTTGTAACGTTTTTACACATGTGAGTGTTTGCTTTTCAGTCAAATGCCAAAATGAGGTTTTCCCGCCCAGCGAACGATATAAAATTAGGGGGGAATATTTAACAATACTTATCCTTACTTCTATGCATTATATAAAATTCATATTTTGACATTTTGACAAAAAAAATAAAAAAATTAAAAAAATTTGCAAAAAAGAAAAGCTTTACTGAGCTCATATGTGATGACTTTTGGAGAAAGATCCTGTAATGGGTGGACGCACAATTGACTCCCTATCACACACAGATAGAAAAAGAAATGAATAAGTCACTAGGTAGAAAGTGAATATTTAATATGGATAGCGGATAACAAAAAAAAAAGATATTTTTCCAGAAACACACAACGGAAATCGTAAGAACAAAGGTCGTACGATCTTGTAGTCACTTGATATATAGGCCTAGGTATAATTAAAAGTCGTAAATGTACATTCCATGAGTATCTCTTGCCATCCAAATGCTTATCGCCTGTTTTGTCTGAACCCGTTTTTTACCATTGAATCAGTGAGTGTTTTGACATACATTCAGGTCATAATCATTGCCAAGGGTAAATGTTTTCCACATAGTAACGGAATCACAGAGCATGTGGTCTATGACCTCTAAAGGTGGCTTTATGTAGTAAGACAAGGTGACCGTTTAAATACATTCGCCATGGGCCTTTTCTATGGCAATAGGATTTTGTTACAGCTTCCTGAAACACTCTGACTTAAGAAATCGCATTTCGCGTGGCAGTAATGTTAAATCAAGTTAGATGTAATCTCTTGGCGCCAATTGTAGTTATGACATGTTTTTGAGAAGCCAATAACAACCGGTGATAGAATGATTAATGTTAAAACATGAGCGTAATGGATACAAAGAGGATCACCAAGCTAAAAGCGGGTGTCACACGACACACAAGGGAGGTTTTGAACTCTCGAGCACTGCATAAATAGTATGAATTTTTCATGAATGGGTATACCTCGAATTTTGCGTGAAACGTTATTATATAAGATTTCATGTGCGTTCGGGGATAAAATTAGCATAAAAAGATAGTAAATTCCATAAAACGACGACGAACTAATTACCATTCCTGGTCCGCACAAATAAGTAAAAATACATAAAGAATTATTATACACGAAGAAAGAATTATTCTGAAGAAGTAAATCATGAAGATGACATCCACCATTGTCACTGACTACCCGACGAATAAAAACAAAACGACGATGCATCATAGTTGTGGTCTAGCCGCACCTGCCCAGCAGTATCTTCCACATCACCTCCGAGGGCAAAAAAACAAATGGATCGGATATCCAAAAAATGAGGACATCTTGGAAATCGCGGAAGAAAACGAGCAAAGAAATAAAATCTAGACTAGCTATCGTCTGCATTAAACAGGACAAAACGGTAGAGGTCAGCAAGGTTGGTTACAGAAAGAGAAAGAAAGATAACGAGAAAGAAAAGAAAGAGAGGAAGAAAAGAATCGACTTATATTGAGCCCAGAAGTTATTGGTTGATACACACTAAACATTATTGTTCAATCCAATTTGACAGGTGGCTTTGATCTATTTTACTTAATAATTTGCGAAAACACTGCAAAACACGTATTTATAAGGACCTAACACACACCGAAATGTTTGGATAAAGTGAGCTGAGTAGGATTTGTTCCATTATTGGTTAAAGGGATAAGCAGCGATAATGATAGGGGAATCCAAACATTTGGAAAGCATTTATTTAGCTTATTAATCAAAGATCATATGTACAATCCATAATATCTGTTTAAATATGAACAAAAATACCAAATAGTGAACAAAAATGAGGATTGGGATGGCGTCTCAAAATCTACACTAAACAGACTGATTGTTGTTGACAGCAGCATAAAGTTAAACAAAGTCAATAATATTGGTTTTGAGTCAAAAGTGTTATAGGTCAAGGTGGCACAAGATATGACGCTACAAATCTGGGACATTCACAGTAAAGGTTGTGATACACACGTATAGACATTACCAGAATCGGATAAAAAGTACTGCCTTGTCTTTAATACCGGATTGTCAAAAATACGACTTAATGATTTTTTTTCGATGTTTCGGAGAGCAAATCGATTCTGCTTATCCTTTCTTAAACACTTTCCTGGCCCGTCGCTAGGCAAATGTTGGGCCTATACACCAAGGACTTTAGGGATAAAGATTGGCAATTAATGACCTCCCGTCGCACACAATGTGTGGGCATACAAACTGATATCGGGGTTGCAGGTTTCATTGAAAAAAAAACGGCCTCGAGGCGAGACACTCTGGCTAAAAGTCGAGTGGCAGGCGCCAGTGTCCGAACGTACTATGTTTCGCTAGTTTTGAGTAATGGTTCAACTTGACACAATGGAACCGCTGAAGCGAAGCTGGGCTAGAAGTAGCCCGAAGTAAGGAAACACGAAATCGCCCGTATTTCAAGTTACTGCACCAAACTACATCCTTTTACCGGCACGTTCGCCATTTAGTGAAGGTTTTTAATATTAAAATCGGCCACGCCATGTAATGATATAGAAAAAAATCGTTACGGGTTTACAAGTGAAGGCTGATTTGTGGTGGATCCATGATCACAATTTAATGTAATATTAAAATCAATTGCAGGTAATTTTCTATGTTGGCTCCTAATCAGATACGGGGGCGCACGTGCAAGAGTGTATTAGACGACTTGATTTTCCAACATTGCATTTTATTTAAAGTGAAATAGTGATATATGGACGAGTCGGATACGCATATGAATAATTTTCGCACTCACAAATTACAGGGACAGTGAAATAAATGACAAACAAACATAAAAAATAAAACTAATTACTTAGTATCGCAAAGACAGAGAGGTAATTTTATTATGTTATTGAAAACAAAAATCACTCCAGAAATTATCAAACAATTTTGAATGTTTTGATTCGGACAATGGACGTAAATAAAATCAATCGGTGAAAGATTCATTATTCATTCACCCAAGGGTTGTGTCGTGATAATCTGTGTTAATTGCATCAGATTAATATACATCTACGTATCAATTGATACAACCGCGTACTTAAATCTACTAGGCTAAAGTGAGATATAATTTTGGCCACATTCTGGGCCGGCCCTATCTGATGTGTATGGCAATGAGCGCCACATCTGTGCAAAGATTCCGCTCTTGACAGCAGTAAAGGGAATCGACGAAATTATAAATAAACAAAACGTCCAGCGAGAGGCTAGTAGAGTGGAGTAACTTGAAGCCAAAGACATGGAGTTTTGGGCATGAAGCCGAAGAGCCTTGGTCATAACAAGTTTTCATTACAATTGAAAATGATGAAACAGTGTAAAATTACACGTAATGGTTGTGATGAAAAAAATGGCACTATAAATATTAATGCAAACACAATATAGTTTTTGTGTAACGTAAAATGATGATACAGGGTGAGATTACATTGTATTTTCAGTGTTGTTTCTTTACAAATTTATAGTGGATCTTGTACAAGGTTCTTTCCACGTGTTTTTAGCGGGTCAATATCAGGACAGTTGGGAGAAGTGCAAGCAGTGCCTGGTTATATCATTGCATATTCAGAAAATATGACAATTCTTGACGCGACATCAGTTACACTGTCGAGAGTATAGTGAAACTTGAGTGAAGTTACGATACCCCACTTATTTATTACCATCAGTTTTCAATAAAAGTCACATACACTAGCATTTTTTTTGTTTGAAAATGTTATTTATCGATCATCTTGGCTATGTTCGGATGGATGTTTTAATATTTAATTCGCCATTGCGCGCGGGCATACATGGTGCCCAGGCACCAACATGTTTCTTGTATTGGATTGTAGTATGAGGAGTACTTGTTACACTCTTGTTAGAAAAGTGAAAGAGGTGTGTAATGATGTGTATGTAAGGGTATGTTTGAAAGACTATTCGGTGCCAACTATTTTGACCCTTGCGCTTGAACTGGACACAGACGGGGGGGGGACACAGAGCTGTTAAAAGATGCCAAAGTGGAATGTATGGTGTGGGATATCTACTGATTTAGTCCAAGTTACTAAAGAATAGTGAGGTATATTCAAATTAGATTTACAGCAGTTCCAACATTTGACCCCACCAGGAAAAACTTTTACCCCTCTCCGGGGGTACACGCAGCAACGGGTCTCGGCAGCAGACTTTCATTTTGAAAAAAGTTATATTTCTCAGAATTTTCCCGTGTTTAGATTTGGTGTCTCGTTATGTGATCAAAACCATTATGGGCGAATGCTCTCTTACCAGGGCGTTATCAATAAAAACGACAACACAAAACTTTCCCCAATTTTGTGGGTCATTGTGTAATAAAATTACATCAAAATAATTAATGCCATCTTGTTGAAGCCACATATTCTCTTCCAACGATAGGTGGTACTTTGTCATGTGCGGGTCATGGGTAACACGAGTACTCATTGTTTTTTGCACAATGGGACAAAGTGAGATTTGGGGACCAAGGCTTCAAGTTAAAATGCGAAAACACAAATCCTAGTCAATTTTCCACTCTTTCTCAATAGTCATGCAAGTGAATGGGATCTGTATTGAACCTTGGTACCAAGCTTGACTTTGTCCATTGTGGCAAAAACAACTGATTAATCGGTTATCCATGACCGCACATGAAAAACATACATGGAAAGGGGGGATTTATGGCTTTACGATGGCATAGTAATTTTGGAAATAATTGTATCACAAGTTACCACAAAAATTGAGAAGTTTGTGCGTTTGAGTGATACGCCGTATATGGCAGTTAAATGTGCACTTGGCTTTCTAAGCTCATGTTGCGTTTAATACATTTAAGGGAGAGGAAGTATATAGGCAAAATAAAGGGAAGGCTTGGAGAAAACATTGTAATGTCTCTGTGAAGTTTGGTTATGTGAAAGAGTCATCAACAATCCGTTTAGTGACGCTCCCATTATAGGGGATGAGCCGGCAGGGTGGTCGGGTATCACTGGGGGGGCCAAAGAGCATGTATACCAGGGCTACCTCATTCTATGACAACACGAAAATGTCATGATGGCCATTCTGTAGGTGTAGCTTAAGTGAGGGGATCGCAGAGATTTACAGGGGTAAAAAGTTGAAAAGTGGTCCCTAATGTGTTGATCGCATACCAAATTGTTCCGTATGAGCACGGAGTTAAAAAAATTGATAGTTTGTGTATCTCCGACTTACCCCTATGGAGTTATAAGGTGAGAAACAGTTATTATAGGCAAAGGTTAAAGTTAGCTTCGACAGGGTCAAATACAAAAATGCTTTAATTTCAGTGGAAATGGTCTCAAATAACCGGTGACTATAATAACGGCTTCAGCTTATTAACTCCTGGGGATAAGTCGGAGATAGACAACCTATACATTTTTTTGTTTACTCCGTGTGATCATACGAACAATTTGGATGCAATTTAAAACATTGGACATTTTCATTTTGGGACCCCTGGATATCTTTTCGAGCCCCTAGCTCGTACGTTTTAGGTAGGAACCCTGGTATCAGTGCCTATTTGCCCCCCCAGGTGATACCAATAAGGCTACTTTTGATGGCTGGCTCATCCACTATTAAAAATGGCGCAGCAACCATTCGAAAACTCTCTTCAAGAATATGTATATTGGCCCCAATCACGCCACCACTGTGATTCCATGCACATTTCGGGGTCATTCTGGACCTTCCGTTCTGACTCGCGTTTGAGTCAATTGTTGCTTGACCATTAGCACATAACAATTACAGTATACTTTGAACTCCGATCCACAAGTACCGCCTATCCAAAGAGGTTCTATATAGATAGAGCGGCAAAACGTTACGTAATCTTTAGAAATTCACCTCTCGCATGTTTTGCCGAACACAAAGAAACCTAGAGTACCAACATTAGAGAGAGGCCGGACTGGCCTTCCGCTTCTTCCACATCTTGGGTGACGATTTGCATATACACTTAATCGGTAGTGATACAATTAATGTATGTGTTAGAGGTGGCCAGGTGTCTAAATAAAAAATAGTGTACCTGGACATTTGCTCAGATACTCTTTTTTCTCATAATGCAATGCGCGCTAGGTGTAAAAGATGTATTTCATGAGCGGGTTTAGGTTGATTAAATCAAACGACTGATGTGTCATTCATTCGTGTGTGGCCATGGGTGGTAGGACAAAATTTAACCACCCAATAGCACCCAACATCAAAAAACGGATATTTGGCGGATTGTTTGTATCGACATGACATTCTGGGTGTTATACAAGCACCCCCAAATGATAATTATTTCCGTGAAATATCAAAATGTCAAAACCAGCACGGACGACTGGTTTGATGCGATTTCACCCCCTTGCAAATCCATGAAAAGGTTTGTTGGATTACTTGGAATTTTTAAAGAGTTTGATTTAAAGGTATTTCTAATTCTTACGTATGTAAATTACTGTTCTCTGTGCTTTCCGCTAGAGAAAGCGGCGGGACACCTTTCGGGACATATATACCATAGATTTAATTTTACCGCTTTGCCCCAACCCCTTGACTTGTTAGCTTTAATTCATTAGAGCGCCTTTCTAGTAACATGGTGGTGCCCGTGTTTAGATAGGATATGTGGGGTGGTAACCATGTCAAGTAGTATCGGGATGTTAGATTGCATATTTGTAAATTTGACATCAGTTATTCACAAAATGTGTAGAGAAGTTGTCATTTTTTTTAAAAATGTCATTTTCTGTACATATTTGGGCACCAAAATGTAAGGTGAACGCGGTGGGTCATTGTTTGCTTGACTTTATAGTGTGTAAATTAATTTAGAATCCTAATAGCCAACACCATTTTGGTGCAAACTTTGAAACATTTGTGGCATCTATATACTACACACGCTGGCCAAAGTATTGCAACATTCAGGAACGAAAATTCATAATCACCAATGATTTCAAATTGTACCATGGATTCTGGACCACTCAAATCTATTTTAAATTCCAAAGTTGTGTTTTTCATACAGATGTTATCCCTAAAATCCAAGAGGAGTGAAAAAAACGTTTGATTTGATGTCACGTTCCCATAGATATGCAGGTTTAAAAGGAACAAGCAAACGATAACTGTCGATTGAACTCCAGAGAGGCTCAGACACAAGACACAAAAGATATGCTTCAAAAAACAGCACTAATGGATTGTACGGGGTTATTATTTTTTTTTTTTTTTTTTTTTTTTTTTTGGGTTTACTTAAATTTGTTATTAGGGAAAAGAAAACATGGTGGTTACATGGACCGGAAATAAGATAAAGTCAATGGAAGACAGTGGTCTTCGAATATTCGAGAAATCAAAGACCCACCTAAAAATGCAATCTTATGATAAACTCCACTTGGTTTCGTAAATCATGGTTAAAATTACGCGTTCACATTACATGACAAAAAGCACAATGTCACCGGTTGCCATTTAAAAGTTTTTTAAAAGTTGTTTCATCTTATATGCACGGACATCTTTCTTGGCCATTAAATTTCCCGAGTCACCGGTGTGAAAAGTGATCCAATCTTTTATTGACATTATCTCATTTCCGGTCCCAACACCACACCATTTTTCGCCCCCTTAAATATTAGAGTAGACCCTGACAACTGTAAAGTTAATTTTAGCGAATATTTGGAGCCATTTTACTCATCTGCCGTATCCTTTGAGTACAATCGGCAAGTTATCATTAGCCATCTTCTTTTTACACGCCATATTAACCCTAGTCTACCTGAGCATTTTTGTAACAAAAATCACGGAAGGGGGGGGGGGGGGGGTGGTTACCACCCCCCTGTGATTTTCGTTACTGACACACGATTCATGTAAATTTGGTAACAAAGGATAGATTAGAGTTTCTTCATTCGCTTGGTACCAAAAGTAAAGTTACAAACATCACCATTATGACGTCAACCATGACGTCATATGTTGCGGAAAGTACGAAAATACCTGATATCGGGTGGAAAATGCTATTCGGTCAATTTTAGCGACTCCTCAAACACCTATTTATTAGCTCTAAAATGATTCATTTTGTTTTGTCAGTATATAAAACTAGTCATTCCCATCAAGTAGATAGTCAACAAAAGCATGAAAAATCTGATTTTTCATAACCTTTTTGGCGAAAATTGACTTTTTCACGTGTGTGTCTATGGAAATGCAGTTTGCTGACATGCGAAACTTTATGACGTCACGTGATGTCCTACGCAAGGCATGTGGTAATCAATTTGGTATAAATGAAAGAGGAGGACCCCATAGCTATCTAGTGGTACCAAAATCAAGTGTCTGTGTGTTCCGGTGTGTGTTAGGCAGTGGTAACTTCTTCGGAGGGGGGGGTGGTTACCACCCCCCCATTACGATCACTTTGGGATCAGGCTGTATCTTACCTATACTCGGCGGCTGTTTGTTTTTGGATGAATAATGAGCGGACATGTAATTGAACCATATTACTTAAAAATATTTGGCACACAAAAATGGGGGTTTAGCAAGCCGGGGGAAAAAAAACTGAAGGGGGGGGGAGGTGGTAAACACCCCCCCCCCCACTTCGGTAGGACGGGGTTAAGGGATAATGAAGTCAAATTAACGTTTGTAGCACGACTTCTTGATTCTGGGAAACATCATCTGTTCGAAAAACCCCTACTGTTGACAATAATTACGTAATGTTGTAGTCCAAACTCCCTGAGGAATTAAAATCAATTTGTGAAGTAAATTGCTTTTCTGCATGTTGCAATCCTTTGGCCAGTGTGTGATAAGAACAAAAGGAATTACATAACGAGACAACTACGATCATATTTTACTTTGCGCCGATGAAAAATCAATCAATTAAATGTGTACTTTGATATTTGTGGCTGCCTTGCTCTGCTTTTTTAAAATAATGGAAAGAACATTTTGTGAAATCAAAAGAGCAAAAAGTATCTGTAAGTTTACTGGAACGTGAGTAAATGTTATGCGTGTTGTCCAATTAATATGCAAGAATACACACGCAATACTTTTCCAAAATGAATAGGGACGATATTTAATTAATCATGTGGCTAGGAAACGTTGGACAGTAGAAGCAAGTAATCGGGATTGATATCCAACTGAATTTCATATTATTTTTCGGTGTGGAACAAGAAGCATAGGGCATTATTCAAGGTTGGACTTACATTTCGCGGCCAAACGTATTATTTGGGATAAAATATTGAAATTGTTGGTTTTGTTAATGTTTTCTATAGTTAAAAAACGGCCATGCGGCATCTTAGGATACCGGTACTGTTGAGAATGTTGGCTGTAGAGGACCCATATGTTGGATGTAAGAAATAGAAATGATATTTCGGTGGCGAAGGACGCAGAGGCATTCATTTGAAAATGCATCTGTAGGCTATACTTGAAACCATTTGAATGAATCAATCTAATGACACTCCAAACGGATCAATATTGACAATCTCTGGGTGGTTCAATCACTATGGAAAACTGTAGATTGCCGAAGATATAAAAATCGACCGCTTGTCCATGGCCTCATAAAGGTAACCATGTACACCTTTTTTCCAATGATGAGTTTTCAACAAACTGACCATCTCGGTCACTCAATGCTAAAAAAGCCTTTAAAAGCAGCAACCGAATTTTGTCCATTTTTGGATCCTGAGCCCACAATCAATCATGAATCATATAAACAGCTGAGGGGCTGGTAACTATTTTTCACCCGACACCCCCATTCCTCCACGTTGAGGTACATCCCCCCACTGAATTACTAATTGACTTTAGAGATCAACAGTCTAAATGTTTGCTTTACTATTAGAAAAATTAAAGAGAAATACTTTGAATACAAACAACTGGACTCAATGAAAACAAGAACTTCCCTTTGACGTGATGGAAGACCCTGTCATTTTAGCTATCCTGGTCAGCCTCGGTTAATAGATGAAAACATATACGCCACTATTAGATTACAAAGGGGAATCAAACCCTTTGTTGAGAAACATTCAGTCAAAGTTGAGTAAACCTACGCAAATGTATGTTATGTACGCCATATTTACACTCAACTTTCGTTATGATTTTACCCAAACCGAAATGGGTGTTCCTTTGTGATCAATTTGGAGTAAGTAAAGTACATTTACAAAGTGCAGAACGTAGCATGATGGTCTTACTTTCTTTGAAATTACTTGCAGATTGGGAAAGGTATAGGATTAAAACTACCTGTTATGAGAAATTTAACAAAAGATTATTGTTGAGCTAGTCCCAGTCACGAATTCTGCATCTTCTTGAAAGGACAAATTCATGATCGGTCGCGTGCTCAGGTAGATTCTCTCGTGCCCTCTATCTACCTCTACATATCCATGTCGTTTTGATCAGTGATGAGTATGAAATTAAAACATGGGGAAGTGACTACGTGTACCATTCATTTTGTTAGATGAAGCGAGACACTGTTGATACCTGTCTAAAAATTGCCTACATGTGAGTGATACGGCGTTAGCGTGGAATTAAACACTGACACCCAGCTCTTATTTGCCTGGTAAGGACCGCTTTTGATTCTTATATCGTCGCAGAGCGGTAAGGATATTTGACCAACGCGCCCAAGCAAGAGTAATGCATCGAGAACTCGGAGGTATCCTCTAAATTTCCACTTTTTTAACAACCTTGTCGACTCGGCGCTAAAATTGAAAGTAGTGGCAATTTGATTTGCGAGATTACCAAATGGCACAAATGAAATGCGTTCTATAAATCGGGCTGGGCAGCCAAGAGTGACTCATTACTTTCCACGGCTTCATTGAAGGTTGATTACACTATTCGGCAAAAAAAGAAATACTTTTGTAACATTTGTTCAATGATACAATTTAATAATATATTTATCAGTAATAAGATTTGATTTGTAATTAATATTTGTCGAATTAATGTACAACTTATTCGATTAATAGAATAGTTATATTTTGTCTGTTGTGAAAGTATTTAAGGCGATATCTCAAAAGTATATAACCAAAATTGTTTTTTTTAGCTGAAGAAGTCATAAATAAGATAACAATCCGCCCCACCCACCATATTATCGCGTTATAGGTATAACGCGCGGCGAGTTATCTAACCCCCATTGATGAACGCGAAAAAGAGGGAAATTAAAGGGAAACGAAAATTAAATACAGTAAACGCAAATGACAGCGAAAAAAAAAGGCTTGTCTACAATAACTGCTGAAATATTGTTTAGAGCATAATTAAATGATATTTTTAAATAAGCACTTGCTCAAATATGTTGAATTGTCTTTCATGAAGAAATATAGGCTAAATGCTAAAGAGTAGGATACTTGGATGGATTCCGAGGTAGCGATCAGATCCAATTACCAATAATACGAGTCGTAAAACGTAATAAATCATAAATCCCAAAACTGATATTAGAAAAAGAGAATAGGTAGAGTGATGAAAACGATACTATAGCTTGCGGTTTGAAAAATGTTACGAATTTTCTAGTAGTGCTATTCATTTTACCATCTTTTCAAGCATGTCAAGAGGTCAATGCAAAACACCTCGTGAGCTGTTATGAAAACAATCCGGGGGAAATAGTTGATAGCAAAAGGAGGACAGAGGCGAGACAACGGGGAGTAGGTTTTTACTTCTTAAAGAAATCCACCAAAAAGAAATAATGTTGACATCTGCAATAACAAACAATGACATATACAAACAAAAACAAACACATTATTTTTTTTACATTTAAACCAAAACCTACAGAAACTATAGGCGCTTGGGTTTACACTTCACAGTTTCAGCGCGCGGGTTTTTAGATTTCCTCAACCGTTAATTATAAAGGTTGATGCATGAACTTTGAGGTGTTAAACATACAAAATAGTTTAAGTACGGGTTATAAATGAAGATTCTATTCTAGAAGTTTGGGGAAGACGATTTGAGAATGCTGTTCTAAAATTTGAAGGTGCTGAATCAGATTTTGATTTGTCCAACCTCTGGGAAATGGGGGGAACTTCGTAATTAACGGGGTTATTAAAATTAGTATGGGGTTAAATTGAAATCAAGTCAAATGCGTTTTCAGGTACTTACCGATGTATTGTCTCATATAAGGAGTGAGAAATGGTATGTCTAGTTTTTCGGTTTGGACCTTTTAGTGACAAGGCTACAGCCATGGTACAGTTCGTTAGGCTATAATCCGGGGCACAAAATATACAATGATACGATGTTTGCAAATATTGTTTAAAAAAAACACACAGCATAGAGACGACACACACACTCACATACACATACACACAAGAAAACACAGGAGTTGATCGTAAATCGAAACTGAACAGAAACGCTTTCATATTTTTTTAGGGATCCAACAATTAAAAAAATAAAGAATCAAAATTAAATTAATTGATAAGAGTCCAATAGCTGAGCCTTTAAAGGGACTGAGCTTCGCCTCCATTTCACCAATAAAAAAAATGAGGCACTCTCAAATTGAAGGGTCAATTGTCGAACTATACCCGTAACCAACAAAATGACGTTGTTTTCCTCAGCAGACAGAAAACATGAGTTGTGCTCAAAACACGACAACAGTACTCAAAGGAGCGGTATAGATGGAAGAAATTCCACGGTCATTTTGGGGGTATCCTCTGTCGTTTGGATTCTACTGAGAATATGAAACTATGTTGATTGTTATCTTTGTTGTGGACAATAATTATTCTGTGTTTTATTCCCTTTGGATTTGACATGATATGATGAGCGGGAACATTCCTGTTGTAGTGCATTTAAAAACTGGAGATATTCAAAGAAATATTCGCTTGTATTAAAGACTTTCAAAATTTATATTCATCCCACCAATTATGGATTGGATTGGTTGAATAAGTTGTGGACTTTTTGAGGAGGTTAAATATTATACTGTCCCAAGGGGATGGTTGAAATGAAAGGACCAAGAAGTTAAAGGAAATAATAAAGATGTGTCAGTAACTAAAATGCAAATAACCAACAGCCAAACTAGGATAATAATTCTTAAAAAAATGGTGAAAAATGAACGAGTCAAATTATTTTGTATTTGGACTCATTGCTGTACTAAATGTATCTGCAAACGTTTCTGTAATGACAGCTAAGAATTACAGTCATGCTTTAGATGGAAGGGAAAGGATAATTTTCGGGGGGATGAAAGACAAAAAAATGACCTTTGTTTTTTCATAGGAACAAAGGCCAATTTTGGGGTGCATCAACCCGTGGGATTTACTTTATTTAAGATCTCCAAACATTTCACCAGAAAAAAAGTAGTACGGCCCGTTTAACTAAGCGCAAAGGAATGGTTGGTACCCGTTAACGGAACCATTTATTTAGTATATTTCAGCGTTTTTGATGACGGATGATGAAACATATAAGGGGTTGCAATTATCACTCGGGTGACTAGATGAAAAAAACTAAAAACCGTCCATTAAAAAGAAAGATTCCGACACCATAGCGCAATCTTAAAAACAATCCTATGTTTATTTCAGAAAAAATTTCTAATACCAGCGACGCTAGATGATACTGTAGATATACCCAAATCATAAATGTCAAGTTACTTATAAAGGGACACATGCCATGTTAAAAAATATTTAGACATAATGAAATGGGCCTCCCCTACTGACTACTTAGCACAAATTGAAAACAATTTGGGTTGCTGTTTACATTTGTTTAAAAAAAAAAGGGCAAAGTAACTAATATTTATTTTCCTTGTAAGCTTCATTCCCAGCCAAGGTCTGACATTACGACCAGTAGTTATCAAAACTTGAAAAAACATGCGTCATCATCTCGCACACCATTGCTACTTGTAGATTGTATATCTGGTAATCCCCCTTTCACTTGTCAGATCTATATCTTATTTAAATTACAAGCTGTGAAGTACAATGTCGAATTCCTGAGTTCCTGAATGTTTTTTAATGTGCTTAACAAATTTATGCTAGATACACTTGTAAATTCTGGCAGGGATGTCACATTTTGATTTTCAATGCAGGATGGCCCACAAACTGCCACGAACTCTTGCTGTTTTCCAGAAGGTAAACATCCAAATTCTTTCCAATTTGTGGAAGTGATTCCACCGGAAGGGTCCATTGCTTATCGTCAAAAATTTTTCCTGGCCATTAAAGGTCCCTTTAAGATATCATTCTATGACCTTTCGATTTTGTTAATCCAGTCATGATAACATCCGGTTAATGCTCTACAGGGCGTATCAATAAAAACGCAACAAAACTTCTCCCCAATTTTTGTGGTAATTGTGTAAAATTACATCAAAATAATTAATGCCATCTTGAAGCCACATATCTCCTCTTTCCAACGATAGGTAATTTGTTCATGTGCGGTCATGGGTAACCGAGTAATCATTGTTTTTGCACAATGGGACAAAGTGAGCTTGGGACCAAGCTTCAAGTAATGCTAACACAAATCCTATTCAATTTTCCCTCTCTTCTCACTTCAGTCATGCAAGTGAATGGGATCTGTATTGAACCTTGGTCCCAAGCTGACTGTGTCCCATTGTGGCAAAAACAATGATTAATCGGTTATCCATGACCGCACATGAATAAATTACCTATCATTGGAAAGAGGGGATTTATGGCTTTAAGATGGCACTAGTTAATTTTGGAATAATTTTACACAATTACCACAAAAATTGAGAAGTTTTGTTGCGTTTTTATTGATACGCCCTGTATATTGGCAGTAACTGTGCACTTGGCTTCTAGCTCATGTTGAGTTAATACATTTAAGGGAGGAATATATAGGCAAATAAAGGAGAAGGCTTGGCTTGGAGAAAATATTGTAATGTCTCTGAAGTTTTGCGTTATGTGAAGAGTCATCAACAATCCGTTTAGTGACCGCTCCCATTAAAATCGGCCAGCAACCATTCGAAACTCTTCAAGAATATGTATATTGCCCACTCCACGCACCACTGATTCCCATGCACATTTGGGGTCATTCTGACCTTCGTTTCTGACTCGCGTTTGCGTCAATTGTGCTTGACCAGTTAGCACATAACAATTACAGTATTACTTTGAAATCCGATCCACAATTACCGCAATATCCATGAAGTTGATTCCTTGGAATTTTTAAAGATTTTGATTAAAGGTATTTCTGAAATCTTACGTATGTAAATATACTGTTCTCTTGCTTTCCGCTAGAAAAGCGGCGGACACCTTTCGGACATAATATATCCATAGATTTAATTTACCGCTTTTCCACCAACCCTGACTTGTTAGCTTAATTCATTAGAGCGCCTTTCTAGTAACATGGTGGTTGCCCTGTGTTTAGATAGGAAATGTGGGGTAACCATGAAGTATCGGGGATGGTAGATTTGCATATTTGTAAATTTGACATTCAGTTTATTCACAATGTAGAGAAGTTGTCATTTTTTTAAAAATGTTCATCTTTTCTGTACATATTTTGGCCACCAAAATGTAAGGTGAATGCGGTCATTGTTTTGCTTTACTTTATAGTGTGTAAATTAATTTAGAATCCTAATAGCCAACACCATTTTGGTGCAAACTTTGAAACATTTTGGCATATATATACACACACTGGCCAAAAGTATTGCAACATTCAGAAAACGAAATTCATAATCACCAATTGATTTCAAATTATACCATAGATTCTTGACCACTCAAATCGTATTTAAATTCCAAAGTTGTGTTTTTCATACAGATGTTATTCCCCAAAATCCAAGAGAGTGAAAAAACGTTTGATTTGATTGTCACGTTCCTTAGATATGGCGGTTAAAAGGAACAGCAAACGATAACTTGTCGATTGAACTCCAGAAGGAATACAGACACAGACACAAAGATATGGCTTCAAAACAGCCACTTAATGGATTGTACGGGTTCATTAGGGTTTACTTAAATTTTTTATGGGAGAAAATCATGGTGGTTGTATGGACCGGAAACGAGATAAAGTCAATGGAAGACAGTGGTCTTCGAAATATTCGAGAAATCCAAGACACCTAAAATGCAATTCTAATGATAACTCACGTGGTTTACGTAAATCATGTGTAAATTACGCGTTCACATTACATGACAAAAAGCACAATGTCAACGGTGCCATTTAAAAGTTGTTTTCATGTTATCACGTGACCTCTTTCTTGCCATTAAATTTCCCGAGTCCAACGGTGGTGAACGTGCTCCAATCTTTTATTGACATTATCTCATTTCCGGTCCCTACAACCACACCATTTTTCGCCCTAAATATTTAGAGTAGACCCTGACAAACTCGTAAAGTTCATTTAGCGACTATTTGGCAGCCATTTTGACTTTCCTCTGCCTGTATTCCTTCTGGAGTACAATCGGCAAGTTATCATTAGCCAGCTTCTTTAACCCGCCATATTAAGGGATAATGAAAGTCAAATTAAACGTTTGTAGCACGACTTGATTCTGGGAAACATCATCTGTTCGAAATCCCCACTTTGACAATAATTACGTAATGTGTAGTCCAGAACTCCTGATAGAATTTAAAATCAATTTGTGAATATAAATTGCTTTTTCTGCATGTTGCAATACTTTTGGCCAGTGTGTGTACGAACATAATCACGGTCCCATCCTTTCGCATATTTTATATTCAATGAGTTATGTAATTACATAACGATAACAATAAGATCATATTTTACTTTTGCAGCGATGAACAATCAATCAATTAAAATGTGTACTTTGATGTTTTTGTGGCTGCTGCTCCTGCTTTTTAAAAATAATTTAAAGAACATTTTGTGAAATCGAAATGAGCAAAAGTATCTGTTAATTTACTGGAACGTGCGTAAATGTTATGCGTGTACACAATTAATATGCAAGATACACACGACAAACTTATTCCAAATGAATAGACGATCATTTAATTAATCATGTGGCTAGGAACGTTGGACAGTAGAAGCAAGATAATCGTGATGAACTTATTCCAAATGAATTCATAATTATTTTTCGTGTAACAAGAAGCATAGGGCATTATTCAAGGTTGGACTTACATTTCGCGGCCAAACGTATTATTTGGGATAAAATATTGAAATTGTTGGATTTTGTTCATGTTTTCTATAGTAAAAACGACATGCGGCATCTTAGGTATACCGGTACTTGTTGAGAATGTTTTGGCTTTAGAGACCAATTTTGGATTTAAGAAATTGCTATTTTCGGTGGCGAAGACGCAGAGGCATTCATTGAAATGCATCTTTAGGCTATACTTGAAACCATTTGAATGAATCAATCTAATTCACTCCAAACGGATCAATATTGCTACAATCTATGGGTGGTCAAATCAATATGGAAAACTGTAGAATTGTTAATATTTAAATCGACCGCTTGTCACTGGCCTCATAAATGGGTAACATTACACCTTTCCAATGATGAGTTTTCAACACAACTGACCATCTCGGTCACTCACTGTAAACAAAAGCCTTAAAAGCAGCACGAATTTTGTCCATTTTTGGATCCTGAGCCCACAATCAATCATGATATCAATATAAACGCTTAATGGGGCTGGTAACTATCACCGCCACCCCATCTCCTCCACTGTTGGTACATCCTGAATTACTAATTGCTTTAGAGATTCAAAGTCTTAAAATGTTTGCTTTACTATTAGAAAAATAAAGAGCAAACTTTGAAAAACAACTGGATTCAATGAAAACAAGAAATTCCTTTGACGTGATGGAAGACCCTGTCATTTTAGCTATCCTGGTCAGCCTCGGTTAATAGATGAAAACATACTACGCACATATTAGATTACAAAAGGGAATCAACCCTTTTGTTGAGAAACATCTCAGTCAAAGTTGAGTAAACCTTACGCAAATTGTATGTTATTGTACGCCATATACACTCAACTTTCGTTATGATTTTACCCAACAGAAATGGGTTGTTTCCTTTGTGATCAATTTGGAGTAACATTTACACAGTGCAGAACGTAGCATGATGGTCCTACTTTCTTTGAAATTACTTTGCAGATTGGGAAAGGTATAGGATTAATAACTTACCTGTTATTGAGAAATTTAAAGCAAACAGATTATTGTTGAGCTAGTCCCAGTCACGAATTCTGCATCTTCTTGAATGACAAATTCCTGATTCCGGTCGCTGCTCAGAGTAGATCTCTCTTGCCTCTTAATCTACCCTTACATATCAATGTCGTTTTGATCAGTGCTGCAGTTGAAATTAAAACATGGGAAGTGACTATCGTTTACATTCGATTTTGTTAGATTAACCAAGACACTGTTGATACCTGTCTAAATTGCCTACAATGTGAGTGATACGTGTCGTTAGCGTGGATTAAACCACTGACACCCAGCCTTATTTGCCCCTGAAGACCGATTGATTTCTTATATCGTCGCAGTCGGTAAGGATTATTTGACCAACGCGCCCAAGCAAGAGTAATGCATCGAGAACTCGGAGGTATCCTCTCATAATTTCCACTTTAACGAACCCTTTTCGACCGCGCTACATATGAAAAGTGTGGCAATTTTGATTGGAGATTACACATGGGCCAAATGAAATGGTTCTATAAATCGGCTGGGCAGCACAGATGCTTCATTAACTTTCCACGTGGCTTCTATTGAAGGTCTGATTACACTATTTCGGCAAAAGAAATCTTTTGTACATTTTTTCAAATGATACAATTTAAATATAATTTATCGTAATAAGTATTTGATGTAATAATATTTGTCGAATGATATGTACAACTTATTTGATTAATATGAATATTTATATTTTGGTCTGTTGTGAAAGTATTTAAGGCGATATATCAAAATTATATAACCAAATTTGTATTTTTTTAGCTGAAGAATGTCATAAATAAGATACCAATCGCCACCCACCATATTAATCGCGTTATAGGTCATAACGCGCGGCTAGTTTATCTAACCCACATTGATGAACGCGAAAAGAGGAAATTAAATGGAAACGAAATTAACTACAGTAAAAGCAAATGCCAGCGAAAAAGGCTTGTTTAAATCAACTGAAATATTGTTTAGAGCTATATTAAATGTATTTTTAAATAAGCACTTGCTGTTAACATTTATTTAACTTAGAAACATTGAGAACAATGCACTCAATAGTGTTGAATGTCTTTCATGAAAGAAATCTAGGCTAAATGCTAATAGAGTAGGATTACTTGGATGAGATTCCGAGGTAGCGATCAGATACCAATTACCAATAATCGCGTAATAAATCATAACTCCCAAACTGAATTAGAAAAAGAGAATAGGTAGAGTGAACGATACTATAGCTGCGGTTTGAAAATGTTAAGAATTTTCCTAGTTGCTATCATTTTTACCATCTTTAAAGCATGTCAAGGGTCAATGAAAAACACCTCGTGAGCTGTTATGAAAACAATCACGGGGAAATAGTTGATAGCAAAAAGACAGAGGCAGAGACAACGGTGGAGTAGAGTTGTTACTTAAACGAAATCCACCAAAAGAAAGGTAATGTTGACCTCTGCAATAACAAACAATGAACAATTAAAAACAAAAACAAACAAACACAACAAAACAAAACCTACAGAAACTATAGGCGCTTGGGTTTTACACTTCACAGTTTCAGCGCGCGGGTTTTTAGATTGCCCTCCAACGTAATTATAAAATGTATTATTGATTTAACTTTGAAGGTGATTAACATACAAAATAGTAGTAGGGTTATAAATGAGATTCCTATTCTAGAAGTTGGGGAAGACGATTTGAAGATGCTTTTCTATAATTTGAAGGTTGCTGAATCAGATTTGTTTTGTCCAACCTCTGGGAAATGTGGGGAACTTCGTAAATTAAAGGGGTAAAATTAGTACTGGGGTAAATTTGAAATCAAGTCAAATTGTGTTTTAATGTATACCGATGTATTTGTCTCATTATAAGGATTGAGAAAGGTATGTCTAGTTTGTTTCGGTTTGGACCTTTAGTTACACGGCTACAGCCCTGGTAAAGTTCAAGGTAATCCGGGGGCACAAAATATACAATGCTCAGATTTTGTTGAAAATATTGTTTAAAAAAAAACACACACGCATAAGAGAAGACACACACACTCACATACACATACACACAAGAAAACACAGGAGTAATATCGTGAACTTCGAAAATGAACAGAAACGCTCTCATATTTTTTTCGGGACCCAAACAATTAAAAAAATAAATAATCAAACATAATTAATTGATAATGTTCGAATAGCGCGTCCTTTAAAAGGGACTGAGCTTATCCTCCATTTCACCCAATAAAAAAATGAGGCACTCTCAAATTCTGAGGTGTCAATTGTCGAAATAACGTACCAACATAAATGACGTTGTTTTCCTCAGCAGAACTGATTTGTGCTCAAACACGACAACATTACTCAAAGGAGCGGTAGTGGAAGAAATTCCACGGTCATTTTGGGTATTCCTCTGTCGTTTTGGATTCTACTGAGAATATGAAACTATATTGGATTGTTTATCTTTGATTTGTTGACCATAATTATTCTGTGTTTTATTCCCTTTGGATTTGACATGATATGATATGATGAGCGGGACATTCCTGTTGTAGGTGCATTTAAACTTGAGACTATTCGAATAAATATTCGCTTTGTATTAAAGCTTTCAAACATTTATATTCATCCCACCAATTATGGATTGGATTGGTGAAAAGTGTGGACTTTTTAGAGGAGTTAAATATTATAATTTTCACAAGGGGATTGGTGAAATGAAGGCCAAGTTAAAGGAAATAATAATAGATGTTCATTAACTAAAATGCAAAATAAACAAACAGCCAAATAGGATAATAATTCTTAAAAAATGGTGAAAAATGAACGAGTCAATTATTTTGTATTTGACTCTTTCTGTACGAAATGTATCTGCAAACGTTTGTAATGACAGCTAAGAATTACAGTCATGCTTTAGATGGAAGGGAAAGGATATTTCGGGGATGAAAGAAAAAAAATGACCTTTGTTTTTTCATAGGAACAAAGGCCAATCTCTGGGGTTGCATCAACCCTGGAACTTTAAAGACCCACTCCATCACCAGAAAAAGTAGTACGGTCCGTTTTCAACTAAGCGCAAAGAATGGTATGGTACCACGATTAACTGTAACCATTTAGTTGACTATTTCAGCGTTTTTGATGACGGATGAAACCATAAGGGGTTGCAATATCACTCTGGTTAGACTAGGACTAAAAAAATCTAAGCAAACGTCCATTAAAAAGTACAGATTCCGCTACCAAAAGGCAATCTTAAAAAAATCCTATGTCTGATTTCAGAAATTTGCCTCATACCAGAAGCTAGATGACGTGTATACCCAAACTCATAAATGTCACTTAAAGGGACACAATGCCATGTAAAAATATTTAGACATAATGAAATGGGCCCCTACTGACATCACTTGCACAAATTTGAAAACAATTTGGGTGTTTACATTTTGTAAAAAAGGAAAAGTAACTAATATTATTTTCCTTGTAAGCTTCACTTCCCAGCCAAGGATGCTGACATTACTACCAGTAGTTATCAAACTTGAAAAACATGCAGTCATCATCTCGCACACCATTGCTATTGTATATGTGCTAATCCCGGCTAATCCACCTTTCACTTGTCAGATCTATATCTTATTTAAATTACAAGCCTGAAGTACAATGTCCGAATCCTGGTCTGAATGTTTTTTAATTGTGTTACAAAATGTGCTAGATACACTGTAAATTCTGGCAGGGATGTCAACATTTTGATTTTCCATGGCAGGAATTGCCACAAACTGCCACGAACTCTTGCTGTTTTTACAGAATGTAAACATCCAAATTGTTTCAAATTTGTGGAAGTGATTCCAATAAGGGTCCATTGCATTATGTCAAAATCTTTTTTCATGCCATTAAGTCCCTTTAAGTTATCATTCTATACCTTTCTATTTTTGTAATCCAGTTCATGATAACATCCGGTTAAGCCCCCGATCTTCGTCATCACCAGTTGAGGTTATCTTGCGGATAGAAATTGTTAAGGAAACTATATAGACACAGGTGCTTTATAGTGTTACGTAAATATTCATTTGAAATACTCCTCACCATTGTTAGGACAGTGTCCCTTTAGTAGAACAGTTCTACAGTTCCCTTTTTTTGTTTAAACTAGCACAAAATTAATAGGGAATATGACAGAAGTTTTGACTTTTATTAATAGGTATCAAAAGCAAAGTTTTGGACTGAGGTCACGACGACGGAACTTATAAGAGACACTGGCACACATCCTACTGGCACATTTGAAAAAAGTGGTCCTCAAGATTATTCAAAATTGATTTGTTGCAATGGTTACAAAGCAGCTTTTTCATATAATAGCCCTCGCCTGAAACGATAAAGCGCCCTTATGGGTAAACAGAATAATTTATAATAAAAAACGACTCTAGTTGTTTTTGTCAGCTGACCGCGGATCATGGAGTTTACAAGAAAACACACGCCGGGGTTGATTCCCTCGATATCTCACCTAGTTTGCCCGGTTTGTGACCTTTGTGTGGCTTCAATATCAATAAGTACAAGTCTGGGTTTCATGTAGTACACATATTTGTTGATTAAAGTTACGACAAACCCAAAAATTAGGCTAAAACTTACTGGATGTTTGTATCCTTTTTACAGCCCGTATACAGTGTGAGTCAATAAAAACCCAAATTCAGAATAACAAATAATTAAAATAGTTAAGAATTATTTTTGCTCAAATGTTTGCTTTGGTTATAACGAGGGGTAAATATGCTTTCAGAAAACGTTTATTTGGTGGCATTTGGACTTTGGAGGAAAAAGTTATGCCTATTTTGCCGAGAGACTTAAAAATCCTGTTTGGCCGATTTTGAGCCAAAAAAAAAGATGCATCGTTTACATAGAGTAACATGGTCTCAGCAGTGATGTGAGTAAAACCATTTAACCATTTAAATTATTGTTAAACAATAGAAGGTGAGAGAATTGAAGGATTATAAAAATAATATGCCGGAGATTACAAAAGAACACTGCTGAGTGAAAAAAATGTTCAATTTCCCAAAACGAAAGTCAAGATTACTGGTGTTAAGGGCCACAGTTTTACTTTGGTTTAGCAAGATTTCATGGTTTTAACCTACAACGAAACTTTGGAGCCAAGTGAAACCATGGAAGTAATTTTGTATTCCGCTTCATGAAAAACAATGCAATATTGAATTTCAAGTTTTAATTCCAATTTATTTGCTGAAAACTTCAGCTTTTATATATGGACGCTGAGTATACTGTATTTGTGCAAAATAATTATCTTAGAGATGTAAAACAACAATCTCTGAGCAGTTTCATTATGTTCATGAACTGAGAAATTGATATGGAATGATTGGGTTTTCATTAACTGACTCTTTTGATTGAACAATGCGTTCATTTAATTTGTTGAAGATATTTTACTTATAATTATGTTACACAATAGTTTTTTTTCAAACTGATATGTTTTTGTCGAGAAGAAATCGATACCATCTGAAATTGCATGTGTGATTTTTTTTGCTATAATGTGTTATGGTCTACGTCTGTGTCAATCTCTCCGCATTGTATGGCTAAAATCGGCCAAACAGAATTTTTAGGTCTCTCCGTAAAATCGACATAGTTTCTGAACCCAAAGTCCGAAAGACACCAAATAAAAATCTTCTGATAGCCTGTTTATCTCTAAACAACCAAAGCGAACATTCAAGCAAAAATAACGTTTAACCTTTGAAGAAAAAATCTTTCCGAATGTAGGGGTTTTATTGACTCACAGACGTTTATGTATGATATTTTTGTGTAAAGTATATGTGGTATTCTTCCAAGGCCTAGACTATCATTTGAGAACAGATTAAGAAATTTCATATTTTCTCGAAAAGTTAGTACATGTGCCACTTTAATCCGAGAACTGTGAAAACATAAGTCTAGCAAGAGACTATGAAATTAAGTCTAAGCGATAAGTAATATGAGGCTTATCATAATAATGATGATGCCTTTAATTATTGTTGTACAATATTTATATTCTTAGCTGGGCTGGTTGCAGCATTTAACGTACAAGAAATCTTTGTTCTATGGACAGCCCTCCGACCTTCATGTAGCTAAAAAATCAAAACGCCAGCAATGCGCTCCAAATGTAAACAATCGCGCCCCTATGTGTCATCAAGTCCTTTTTGTGCACTGTTGTATAGGGCCCTTGCACAGAAAGGCTCAATTAATGAATGACTTTTTGTTTGTCCTCCAGATTCAATAAGCATGAGAAGATTACAACTGCATTGCAACTGGTTCACTGAACTTTCAGCTATTTCACAGGTGATTCCTTTGTATTCTTCTGCATGCTTGGGTTGTCGGGAGGGCAGGTCTGGCCACGAGATAACCTATTGACCTGCCGTGCAAAGCGCCCATGGAAATTGGTTGTTGTAGTATTGACCCCTGTAAGTGGTTAAGGGTTAAACACGCATACTTGTCAGTATGATTGTTTAATGCTTTGTTACTAATAAAGTGGGGATTCCGACTTTTTTTTTTTAGGTGTTGTATAGGCACAGTTGTGTAAATGGCTCTTCTTCTAACATACTTTAAGTGTCTGTTTTTTCACAAAGAACAGTAAATAAGGTGTTGATATACCTTCCTAAAACTAGCAATTAAGAGACAGAAATGGGCAATTTAATTTTTTTAAAAAGACTGATAGTGGATTTAATTCAAATTGAAGAGAATTGAGCTATCAAACGTTTAGAGAGCTATTACATAGCTTTGTGTTGGTTCCCAAAGAAGCAAACCGTAGGCAGTCCTGACATCTACATATTTCCAAGGTTTACCAAAAGTACAATGAAGTAGTTTATGGGGCCCTTGAACGGACGGTATGTTGAACGGACTTTAGTTTGCCCTCCAGATTCATCCAAGGATGGAAGAATACAATGCATTGCACCCGGTTCACCTGAACAGTTCAGCTATTTCTTAAGGTGAATTCCTTTGTATTCTCTGCTGCTTGGGTTATTTGGAAGCAGGTCTGGCCAAGATAACCATGACCTGCGCTGTGGCAAGCGCCACCTATCGGGTAGAAGCACCAAATGGTCATGATAGTATTTCATTCATGTAGTCTCCGGAAAGAATTACCTGGGTCAATTCCGGATCGGTTTCGTTCGGGGGGTTCGACTAAAGTGGTCACCACATGGTGAGAACTCGTGGGATTTCAGGCTGTGAAGGACCTAAAAATGCTTAGTCTTAAATGTCAATTTAATTATTTGTAAGTAAAGAACGACCCTTCATTTTTGTCTTTTGTGTTTATCATGGGCCATACGTGCATACGAATCTGTGTTATACTTACATGCAAAAGGAGAATAACCAAGGACGAATAGAATTTTAACGGATTACCTAAAAGAAAATGACTCAGAATTCAGCCCAAATAAATATGTCGATATAAGTTACTATGTGCAAGGTTTTAGCCGTAGCAAAATTGAAGGGGTGGCTGTAAGACAAAGCTAGAAGCTAAGGAACTTCATTTCTCAAATCCTATAGGAAATATTTCAAAAAGGGCATACATATTCCATATTTTTGTTCGTCCTAAGAATATTTGTTTGTACAATAAGCAATTGGCATAAAAGCATGTGGGATTACGATTTGAAGCATTTGAAGGAAAATGAATATGCCAACAAAAACTATGGTGCTAATCCTTAAAGAATATATAAATAACCAACACACAAAAACAATCGCTTCTAATTTCATAAGTTTGTTTGTTACAGTCAGGATAGAAAATAACATTTCCATGGTTGCTAGTTAACACTTGTATGACATGACTGAGGGGAAAAGAAAGAAAACTATAATGTTAGCAGGTACCCAAACTGGAGTTATTTCGCTGGCGCCACCATTCTAGAACCTTCTTGGGAATACAACCAAATGTTCTCCAGACACTGATTTTTGACATCAGAGCAGTAGTGGACGGCAATCTCCCTATCGAAGTTAATTAATTCACTAGATGAAGTGATTGAGCCTTAAATCAAGCACAGTTCCAAATCATCTAACTCGAAAGCTGACCCAGAGCACTGATTCCTCATGAAATCAAGTTCGTCCCCCCAAAAGGAGGGACTTCTCCACCCACACCAGCTAAACCTACAGAGGGATTCTTTGATATCAAACGAACAATTCGGTTTTAGGTTTGGCCATTCTACAGCTAGATGGCCCTGATCTTATGTTTCCTATGCATCCTAATTCCCTCAATGCAAAGCGGAGGCAAGAATTGCTCGTCTCGATATGGCAAAGCAGTCGACAGAGAGTGTGACATCCTGGTCTACTTGCCAAGCTTTCTGCCTTATAGAATTCTCAGATAAGTTACTGACATTGGTTTCGCAGACTGACTACCTGAGTGACCACTCCCTCAGAGTCATTCTAAACGGGATGGAGTGAATCCAGCAAGAGTCGATAATGCAGGTGTACCACTGGCCCTCTTCCTTTCACTTATATTCATTGACGGACATCACAAGAAAGAATCCGAATCCATCATCCTCTATGCAGACGAGTCACATTTATGACCTTATTGAAGTTAAAGGAGGAATAATCCCAGCTCAAAAATGATTTGCAGGAAATCGAGTTTTGGGAACTGAATGGAATGTACTATTTGGTGCTTGGCCCAAGTGTAAAACTGAACAATATCAAACAAGTATAAGATGCTTTGCCAGGGCATCCAAGGCTCCACTTCTTGGAACAACCTTGGGAAGAAGCGACAGGGTGTTGTTTTTTTTTTCATAGCAGATGACACACAAGCAAATATGTTAATGTAACAACGTTCAAGAGAGCACAAAACAATTCCATCATTGACAAAAAGTTGAGAAAAATTGAGAGATCATAGAAGCCCACTTCAACATTATCATTACAACATAACACTCTTAGTTAAAAAACACTGCATCATTTAATGGTTTACATCCTTTTATCCAGGGGTACATGATTAGAAATATAACACTATTCCTTTTAAGAGATAACAATAAAAATGATCGTCTTGGCATTTCTCTAATATTGTATTTCCCGTTATAGAAACATTAATAATTATATGATGAGTGTGCAACAAACCTTTGACTGCACAAGTCGGCAACTTTTCACTTGGTTTCAACTCTAAGTTAAACCACAGCAAATTTCTATTTTTTTAAACCGGTTTTTTTTAACGGGAAAATTTGCCCTTTGTCAGGTACAACTTTCAGTTTGGTTTCAAAATATTGTAACTTATGAAATGGACATAAAGTGCAAAAAATCCATGAATACATTCACACTTTTATACAAGAATTGCACCAATATTAATTTTGCATCACTTCAATAGTGTGCCCCAACACATCCTAACGTCTTAATTGGCATTATGATACTCTTATCACCCAAAAATTAAATTCCCAATAAGACCCGTAGGAAATCAAGTGGTACTGGGATATGCAAAATAAAAAGGAATCCCAAATAGTACAAGAGTTAAGTTACAACAGTGTTTTTAGTCACAAAGCACTGAGGAACAAAGTAGAATATTTAGGATGGTATTACACAGGTTGATTTACTTGGCATTCTCCACAGTAAGGACCTGTCTTGGTTCTCTGTGATAACCAAAAATGGTTAACAACTGCATTCAGCGTACTAGGATTGCCGTCAAGCGGGCACCCTATCTAGAGACAAACTCAAAAGAGCTTGACTATATATACATCCATGGTTCGATACAACATGGAATATGCACGCTCAGCATTGGTGGGAGAGTAACACCCACTACCACTCTCCAAACATTGATGCAATCCCGAGATTGCAGTTCCAGCATTGGTATCCCTGAGAGTTGAGCTTACCTCTACCACATCCAAACCATTGGACCATCGCCAGGGCAGTTGGAATTGCAACCTTCCACCCCATGTTTTATGGACAAGCACCAGATCTCCTCAGCCAGCTGCTACCTGAGCTGTTTCTATTGATATCGCATTAGGGCTCAGTCAGGTCTCCGACCTTGGTTGTGAAAATCCCAAGGTCCAAACGCCCGCCGCCCAGAAGATCATTTTCTCCATTATCTGTAGGCTTATGGGAACGCCATACCAAGGGCCTTTTACAACCCTGCTGAATGAGGGTCAAAAAACACGGCTTAAATGTAGACGCACCCAATGTAACATTTCATTACCTTCACAGAAAAATAATTGATTCGAAATGTAAAAAATAAAATAAAAAAATAATCCCAACTAACATCAAACATCGGGTATCCTCTTGGCCTCCAGGATTAGACACAATAAAAAGAATAAGATGAACTTTGTCGCAACACGTTGCTTAATCAACAGGCGTGATGATGATCTGCCCACAACATGGTTAAATTATCCGTTTCAATAATGGTTAAGCGCTTTGTTTAGTTGTTGTGTGATGTGTTTAAAATGACCATCACAAATGACAATGGGAAGAAATGAAAAGTTGTTCTGGCAAATAAGGGGAACTCAATAAAAAAAGTATTATTACGAACTGTATTCACTCTAACATTAAGCCCTTTTGCACGTCAGACTCAAACAATCAACTTTGTATAACTTGCGGGCCGAGTTGATCATTTAATAACACATCGACCGCATCCGGATTGTTATTAAATGATACGAAAATGATTTATGAGTTCACCTGTAAATGTTATTGAGATTTTACAGCTATATTCAAGTAGTGTAGTTGCTGGATTCTTACAAATCTATCGCCTTGTTTTTCAGTTCATAGATCTGCGTCAAATTCTGTTCAAGACTGCTTCATTTGTACGCAATTGAGGGTTCGTCGCAAGAGAGCCAGGATCACTTTTGGTAAGTCCTTCCTTCTCTTGTATAATCCAGGTTTTAAAAGCTATGATCTCATCATAATTCAGGTTAAAAGCATATCATTAACTTTAAAGAGCGAGTTATCATATGTATTCTATCTACTGGATTACGTTCTCTCCTAACCTTATAGACACTGGTAGCTTCTGTAAGTGCACGTTAGTGATATTGAGGAGGGCTTTAGGTCATGAGGCGGCCATCCTAAATCCCTAACCTAAGCCCAATGTTTGGATTCCTTTGAGCGCATATTTTATGCCGATTCAGAATATGCTCATGAACATGAATAATCTGAAATTTTACTAAAGGATACTTACCAAAGTTAAAACCCATTCTTTCTTAATTTAATTACTATATGATTATCAAAGGTTTAAATAAAAAGTGTGTTACTCTGGGCTGGCTATTTCACTAAAGGTGTGATAGCCAAAATGATGTTTCGTTGTGGACACCATTTTTGTTAAAGTGACATTAAGGATCGGGTGGGGCGGGTGATATATATCTTCTTCTTTTTGGTCTTATTTCGATAGAGACAATACCACAAATATATTTTTGCTGAACAATACCACTTGATTCTCATACTCCATTTCAATTTATGAGAAGTTTTTTCAGTTCCCTCAAAGGGCGCAGTTTAAAATGTCCAGATCTGGATAATTAAAACATTTATCATAACGGCGACCTGTTAATGGAAGAGAGAAAAAAACACACAATGATGCTGATGTCGTATAAATTGCCGATTTTTTACTTATTTTTGGGGCGAGCACTTTATTAGTTACTTTATTTAAGTAATACTTTGAATATGGTTTCCTTCAACATCCCACAGATAGGTTTGTCTTACACTTACACAGATTTTCCAACTCTTTATGTTTACTCTATTAGGCCAAAAATGTTGGCCGATACATCTTTTGGTAATCAGTTTGTCTCTGGAATGCTATTCTGTTGGGGTTAACCAAGAGTCCGCTGTTTAGCTTCACTCAACAATATACAGTTACTTTGTGTAGCACTAAGAGTGACACGATATCAGTGACTTACCCACATATTAATTCGACATGCGTCTGGTTGTTAAGGTTCATTTTTTGCGAAACATTTGGCGAACGAGAGACCACTTTATCTATCGCACATACATCACACATACATACATTACAACGTACAACCGAAAGCTAAATATGCCTCCCAGCTACGCTGGCGGACCAAGTCAGATTAATCAAGATGTGCTAACTAGAAAAGAAAGGATACCAAAAATTTAAACAGATTTCAAACACGTAAAACGTGGTATATTTACCCAATAAAATTTCTTGGCGTCTTAGTTTCCAAATGCCTCTATCGCGGTCAGTGCACAGTCGGATTCTGTATCGCGGAATGTGTGAAACAGCGACTTCAAACCACCTGCCTGAATATTATCCTTTCCATAACTTAAAATCTCTGTGGATGGCGGCCCCCCCGTCCCATGCCCATCAGAAATGTTCTGAATCGTCCAATTCTGCTGGTCTGGTGCTGTAAACTATCCCTCCAAAACAATGTGACATGGGACCCACGTGGTGTCATTTGTGGGCTACTTCCTGGCCCCCTCACTTTGGCTTCCCACCTGGGCGGCCCACTTGTTTTGTCGTCGGGATTCAAATGGGTCCTAAGTGGGCAAGCTGATGCATGTTAACGGCTAATTATATGCTTTTAATTAAGAAAAAAAAAAGAGTTCTAAATACGGTTGGGTATTGTTTTAATTCCAAACTATTTCATTAGCATCACTTGGCATCCATACTAAACATGTACAAATATGTATTACTTACCTTGGTTGGATTTCGAAACCGGGGACCTCATGATTTTAAGGTCTGATGCGCTATCCAGTCGACCACTTGTACTAGCTGAACACATTGGCATTTCAAATTCTGCCATTTTTAAAGGATTGTGAAGTTAAAATGATAAACTTGTACTGTATGCCTTCACATCGACAGGGATGAGTTTTAGTTGACATATTAAAAAAGTTAATTAATTATTTGATACCAAAAGAATGGAAAATAAACATTTACCCACAACGGGCTCAAAATGGGCAGCCCTGGAAATGCCGCATGCATCCTTGCATGAGTAAAATATACTCAGCCGGCCAATAGAAAAACTTAAAATGGCCCCATTTAGGAAACCCACCTAAAGCCCAATTAAAGAAACTCATCTGACCACTTGAAGACCTACAATGGCCCCATTGGGGAAACCCACTTAAAGGCCAAGTAAAGAAGAAGCCTATTAGTACCCAATGAACAACTACACTGGCCCCATTTAGAAAGCCCAGTTAATTCCCATGCCCACGTAAGCCCGTGTAACCCACGTGAAAACCCAAGTGGGCCCCACTGACCATTAACTTGGTAAAACCAATGATGGGCCCCTACGCCCAGATTAATCCCACATTGGACCAACACAAGAAGCCCAATAAACACCCATAATGGCGTTGCCTAACATGGGCCCATCAGGTTAGCCACAATGATCCCCCTGTCCACATGCCCCATACAAAATCCACATGGGCCCCATGAGTCATAAACCCAACCCATGGGTTACCCACATAAAACCCACATGGGCCCTATTAGGAAGAGCCCACATAAAACCCATGGCCACTATCGCACAGCTACCAGAACAAAACCCACAGGGTGCTTTCCCCCCCGCCACCGGAATGTTGGAGGGGCGGATAGGAGTTCTCCATCAATGGGAACAACCTGTTAATGCAGACAAGCCTGTGCATAAAATATTCTGACGAAGAAGGAAGGTCTAATGAGACTCCTGCGTCTTCCAATAAGGCAAATCCACGCGTAGTTTTGGACGACATTCTTCTCAAAGGAAAAGTCAAGGGGTTTGACCCACGTGGGATACTGCCTGACCAATGCTGAAGATATGGGCACATTGACCGGGGGCACAGGAAAGTGCCTATCAACAGAAGAATGAGGCGCTGTTTCGTTTTTCACAGGAAGGATCGATTGGGGACTTGTTATTCGGAAAAAACTGAAATCAGAGTGGCCCAAAAAATCCGGATCTGAGGAAATCAGAATGAATATTAGCACTAAAGCCGTTTCTTTGGAAAATGCGTGAATTAAATAAATAACATGCAATTATTTAATTTTTCTGTCGCCTCTGCGTCAGCCAGAAAGGACAAATAGCGACTAGCTTTTTCGACCGTGGGCTGTGAGCTGAGGCCGTGGGCTGTGGCCTTGGGCTGTGGCATTGACCGATAACATAGGTATTGACGGATTACAGTGAGAGGAGGAGATTTTTGGGGATATGAATATCTTCAATTTGCACTTGATCGGTTTGTAGAACAACTCCCGAGAACGTTTCGACCGTTTAATGACAACAAAGAAAAGAAACTGTTATAATCCATGTTTGTGTTTTCTAAATTTTTATTTGAGAAAAAGGATTTCTCTGGGAAAAATACTTTGTATGTTGAAAAAAAGAATAGGAATGCCCTAGAGTTGTTTGTGCAAAACACACCTGTTAGATAGATGCAAAGGGGAGAGAGGGGAATTCCCCCAGAATGTAAACTTAGAACTTAGTCAATTTTAGTGTCTTTGGATTAAAACATGGTAAGATCAGGAATTTCCCCACCACAAAGTTTATATGGAAAGTGATTTGATTCAGGTTATGTTTATGCCATGATGCTGTTTGTAATGTCTATTGTAAGACTTGGAAAGGTTATGAAATACTGTGTATATATTAAGGAGAATTTGGCCAGAAGATTCACCAGCATCCACTAGTAACAAGTAGCTAGAAGTTCTAAGCTATTTTAATTGCAATGAGAGAGACCTGTAATTGGTCTAGGATTTATTATTTTACAATTCATGTGAGCAGAGTGCTGCTAATGTTCTAATTATTCTACTGTAGTCTTTGAAGCCCCAAAATGATGGGAATCCAAAATAGGATTCCAAATGTTGACAGATAGAAATCGTGGTTGATTATCTGGGGACTGATATCCTGTTGGAAGAGTGTCGTCGAAGGGAATATTAAACCTTGTCGTCTTCGGAATGCTGGACCAAAAGTGTTCTTCAGGACTGAGAAGACTCTCATGGAATATTAACCTGGGGATTTGGATTTATAAGCGTGACGTTGCATGCCTGTCATTTTTGTAGTCTTCGCTGAGAGGATGAGAGGACATATCATCGTTTGAAACCCAACCCCTTTGAACATAAGTCAGTTTTATAAATTGTGTGTTAATTTGTGTAATTTTGATTTATGTAATTTGCTCCATTTTCATCATAAGACATTTTTATAAATAAAATCAAAAATGTTATATATATAAATTCAGATCACTTGTGCACAAGGTCATTTATTTGTGTTTGAAAGGTTAGTTCTGCCTTAGGCGTCCACGAGACGTCATAACAAAAACCCAAAAGAAGGTCTTGAACTTGCCAGCTATCGTAAAATCCATTTTCTGTCGTGCACGACAGGAAATACGAAATCATTCATTTTTTTACTAAACCGTAAAAGGCGGAAAAGACGGCCGTGTTTGGCATATTCATTAGAGTTTGTGAGCCAGCTAATACATGATAAGCATTACAGAAGCAAAAACCCTGAGTTCAATAAAAATGGGGGCGATTCTTTCTGGAAACGTCTTCCGTGTCTCTTGTACGTCATACGTGTAATAAGAACCATGGTTTCAATTCTCGTTATGAGGGGTATTATGGTTGATTTCTATGCCCGTCCCGTATATAAAATTTGACCCCCCATTTTGTCAAATGTGTATAAATATATCCAAATAAGGCGCTACGTCACCTTAAACTTCTCAGACGAACTACGGGCCAACAGAACATATGGGGTGCCTACAGGATTGACCTCTACTTAACCCCTTATCGTGACATTCGACACGTCAAAATTTATATATAAACCAGGGCATTTTGTTATTTTTTTGGTAAAGATTGTTAGTACGTAAAAACGTATAGTATTTTCAATTAGGTTATGTATGTAACTATATTGGCGTTCACTTATGTACACTCAATATCGGAAAAGGAAAAATGTGATATATCATAGTGATTGGAGCGAAATTGGATGTAAATCGCTCTGAGACGTACGGTACTAGGCTGTAACATTATTTGAAGCATGTTTAGAGTCAATAGGTCAAAAAAACATTTTATATCGGAAAAACTACTACATTTCACGAATAAGGATTGTAGAAATTCCCAACTAATAGGCATTGATACAAGGAGATCATTGGAATGGATGGTGTGAGAATTAGAACCACGTTTCAGGTTTAGGTAGAATTTGAATGGTGTGCGTGCGATATCGTCGCAGTGTACGGAATGTCAATACGTCGATATCGTTGGGCATTGTACGGAGTGGTTGTCACTAAAAGACGGG
The DNA here is from genome assembly GCA_023653785.1 of Ophioderma brevispina. Lineage (NCBI taxonomy): Eukaryota > Metazoa > Echinodermata > Ophiuroidea > Amphilepidida > Ophiodermatidae > Ophioderma > Ophioderma brevispina. The sequence continues at coordinate 41,929 of JAMKCH010001523.1, forward strand.
TAAAATACTGAGACAGGGAATCAAACGTTTTCTTTACTTAAGGTTTAATAACAGGTATTTACAGCAGGGGGAGGTACAGTTTTTCGAGCGTGACCGCGGGCGTTTTCGAAAGCATGACGCCACCCCAATTTGCCATCACTTACCCGAAATGTGTGACCAACGAGTTTGCCTGATCGATATCAATTAACGTCACGCGTATACGGTGCGTTCCGCACTCAAAACTTACCTCTCTAGTGCACTCTTAAGAGCACGGGATGTGCAACCCAAATTCTTGGACATCAATGTTATAGGCAGCCATAAGTTAAAAATATATCTCAAATACAAAGAAAGACGTCAAATAATTATGATCTCACGGTGGATATAGATATAGATAAGTTCTCAGCTGTTGATAAAGGGCCATTAAAAATAAAGGTCTCAAACTTTGATACAGAGTTCAAACACAAAAAAGGGTCTCAAATGTTGATAAAGTGAAATACAGAAAAAATGTCTCAAATGTTGATAAAGTGGTCAAATACAGATAAAGGTCCAAAACGTTGATAAAGGACTCATATACAGATAGAGGTCTCAAACGTTGATAAAGGACTCATATACAGATAGAGGTCTCAAACGTTGATAAAGGACTCATATACAGATAGAGGTCTCAAATGTGTCTCAAAAGATCTCAAATATTGAGAACGTTCTAAATATTGATAAAGGTCTCGAATTCTGAGAAAGAGACCATATATAGATAAAGGTCTCAAATATTGAGAAAGATCACACATATTTATAAGGGTATCAAATATTGGGTAAAGATCTCACACATGTTCAATCATTCTTTATTAACATCATTAAAAATACATCAAGATTAATAAAAGAATGTACAAATACCTCCAGGACACGCTGAAAGTCTGCATTAGCAAGTCATTAAGCAGACAGGAGGGCAAAAAATAGGCAAGACAGAACGTAATAAAATATACAATACAAATTATCTACAAACTATACGAACCATAATTTAATATATAAACACAACGATCGAGGACGTGGAGAAGGCAAGAACACAAACTAAACTTTAAGATAAGGAGCCGTGTCCCGTTGAGGTTCATTGCGCGAGTTCCAAATAGTATAGCTACTTATGAGGCGATCTTACTAATCTCCTGAATTAGCAACTTAGAAAATTTGGCACCAGCAAATTTGAAAGCAGCACGTAATCTGGCCACGTTCTGTAACAAGACATCTGGATCTAATTTCAAAACAATTCAGGTAGTATTTGAAGCTTTTTTTTTGGAGAATGTCAGACTGCAGATTTTGATATTTAAAAGATTTGCGTTTGCGAAGGTTGGTAAAAGTGGGCAGGAAATCAATGCAAAATTTAACGGCAAAACTCAATACCCCTTTTGGTAAATTATATATTTTAGACTTCCAAGTAAGGTCACTATTCTCGGCCTCAATGAGTTTGAGCGTATTGCCCTGTATAACAAGGGGTTGGATGTAATTTCTCCACTACTTTTGTTTTTCACATTTAAGCTCTTTTTTAATGTTTTCGTTAACCAGCTTCCACTTAGGTTCAAATTGATCAGTTGAATCTTGACCAGGGTTGGCAAAACAGTGTTGTAGATGGCGTTCCATCACCTACTCCTGAAAGACTTCATTTTTTGCTTCCAATTAGATTCACGAGTGATCTTACATTGGCGAGCATGGATTACTCTTTCATCGGCTTTCACGAGACATCAAGCATAAGATAATGTATGACCATATATAGATAAAGGTCTCAAATATTTAGAAAGAGGTCAAATACAGATAGAGGTCGAAAATGCTGATAAAGGAGTCAAATACAGATAAAGGTCTCAAATATTGATAAAGGGCTCAAATACAGATCAAAATTTGTTAAAGGGGGTCAAGAATCTTTCACTCAAACAATTGACAAGAGCATCTGCAACTTCTACTGTCATGTTGAGACTACCTTACGCAAGTCCTAATAACAAGATTATTAAATCTATAAGTGGGAGTGTCTGAAGCAGACTTGATTCTGCTGCCGTTGCTAGGAAATGTTGAACTGTATCTAAAAATTCATCTAACAATTGTTGACAGTGCTCAAATAATTGCCTGCATACCCCGTTCCTGTTTGAAACTTTAATCAATATTTGAGGTCGTTCTCAAATCCTTTATCAACGTTTCATATGTTCATTTTTAGTTGGCCCTTTATCAACATTTAAAGTATTTATCCGTAATTGTCCCATTTATCAACATTTTAAATCTTTATCTATTGTTAGCCCCTATATCAACATTTGAGAGAGCCGTATTGGACCCGTTTATAACCATTTGAGACCTTTATCTGTATTTGACCTGTTTCTGAATATTTTATAAGCTTGTTAATAATTATTTAACATCTTCTTTGAGATGTTTCGTACCCTAATGGCCGTCCATACAATGTTTTAGCATTCCAAATGGTGTCTTTAATACTCTATGTGAGTAATGTCGTTTTTAATAACATGCAAAAGTAGAAATAGACATTTCAAAGAAGAACGTCCTTATGTACAATATCTGCACAATATATTGTTAGCATTTTATGTTCTTGAATGCAGTGTAGGTCATGTCCTAGAGCGTAAAATGCGGATTAACATCTCTAAATGGACATCGGCAAAATCTTACTTGACATAAAGGAATATAAATTATGTTGAAGGTCCATTTCTGAAATCATCCAAAATTATAATTTGGCAACAGATCCTTGAAAAAAAATCCAGGATCGCTAGGATTGGTATTTTAAGAATAATTGTTTTTTATTGAATTATTGTACTGAGATCACTCTACAACATAAAAGATTTTGCCAAGATTTTAATTAGGGATTGCTGTGGAGTAGAGTACTTAGGCTATTTTCACTAGCCCGCACGCACCGCGTATCACGGTTAAGTTAGCTTGAAATGTGGGTCATTAGGGGATCGATTCGTGCATCTGAGTCTGATATCATGTATTCCCTGAGGCTTTCTTGCCTGGAATTAACAATTGATTTCTATAGAGAAATGTCGTTGTTGTGTTAACCTTTAGGTCACTATACTGCCAATGTTTGCCTGTAGACAGTGATAGAACCATTCCAAATAGCTGATTCACAAGATATCTTTATTCCATTGTGGCTCATTCCCTGACCTGAATTCAAACTCAAACAACGTAAGTTGCCTTCCCTTCCATTATGTTCTGCATGGCAATTGTGGTTTCAAATGAGCTATTTAAGAACTTACCAACTTTTCTCACTCCTTTCCCCTCTTTCTCCGTGTCCTTTCCCTCTTCCTCTGTTTACGCCCTCTCACTCATTCCCCTGACTCATTATTTTTCTTTCTCCTCTCTATTTTTTACTGGTCCTTTCTCGCCCATCTCTTCAAGATGATTGGAGGCATCTTCAAACACATCTGCGTGGTGATTAATAGGTCAGGTGGTTGAACCATGGTCATATGAACCGTTTCTGCGAGCACAAACGCATTGTTCTTAAAGATTCAAAAGGCTGTAACTGAGTGATTTACACTGAAATACATAATATATCCAATCAACACCCCCCCCCGACCCTATACTTGCAATATACTATAACTTAACCCTATACTTGTAAAATGTAGCTCTGAATCCATTGTCCTGCTCAAAGCTCATAATCTACCAATTCGTAGACGAATGAATCGGGACTTTACAATAGGAGATACGAAAATTGGACTGAAAGTATATTTTTACGGAACACCAAAAATTGACACCGCAAGTGAAGGCCTACGTCTGTTTTATATGTGGGGTGCCTCAAGCATCATTGATGTTCATGAGGAATTTAACAGTAACCATCGGTTCCGGCATTAGTCGCTATTCAAGAACCCCATCGGTAGGATTACGCTTAGTCTCGTTCCCAGTATACTTGGTGGGTGTCCTGCGGAACGTATAATGCGAATACTTATCACAACAAATCTGGTGAATTTCATTTCAGGTCGATCACCGATTAGCAACGTACGGTTCATTCTTCAAGGTTCAAGGCAGGGCCTAAAGTAAACCCACTAAAATACAATATTTCAGCATATACAACCTGCGAAAGAATTATTTGCGATGTTTTCAGTACAAGAAAATCTCATCAAGACATCTAGGATTTTGAAATATGCTTTACCGGTCAGTCGATTTTTTCTTGCTCAAAATATTAACCAATAAGGGACGAGCTCGTGTCGAAATCCTCCAGACCTATTCGCGGTACACTTGCCCGTTGGGCTACCCACCAAGCAGGGGCGGATCCAGAATTTGAAAAACGTAAATTACCGGGGGCTTAAGCTGAAACTGTCCAAAATGGGCTGATTTTGCAAGATTTCGCAGAATTACCGGGAGGCGCGCGCCACTCCGCCCCCTCCCTAGTAGTATTATGTCAAACAATATTTTCATGGTTCTCAGTGCATAGTACATACTGGTCTCCCATGAGACCCTACATGATTAATGACAATAAATAGAATGTACAGTTTAACATTATTATAGATACTAAATCAAACAAAAATTATATAGTTTCAAACATAATGGAAAATGATTCAGAACATATTGTTTTGAATTTTGACAAGTTCATTAAAGGAAGAGTTCTGCGGATATCAGAAGGTAGAGCATTCCACTCTGAAGCACCTCTATAATGGAAAGTACGTTTGCCAGGCCTAATTTCCACAATGAACATGAGAGTATTACATGATTGACTGCGGGTACTCTTAGAGTGAACAGAGCTGTGAAGTAAATTGAGAAGAGAGATAAGAAGGAGCATAATATTTCAGGCACTTGAAAACAAATATGAGGAGGTGTCTGGTCCATCTTTCATTTAAATCATTCAAACCAAGCTCTTTGAACATATCACAAATTGGGGTTCTGATATCCGAAGACAAGAGTACACGAGCAAGCTTATTTTGAAGAATCTGAAGACAATTCTTTGCTCAAAGTTGCAGTTTGACCAAATGGGACTGAAGCATTAGAAAGTAATTTGAGAGTGGTTGCAGGCAGATAAAATTTAACTCTGCGAATAACACCAATTCGCTTAGAAACAGTAGAAGAGATATAATCAATATGATCACACCATGATAACTTTGGATCAAAGATGACTCCAAGGTACTTAAACTTATCAACCCTTTCAATATTGTCATTTCCATATGTAAGAGAAATGTTCTGAAAGTTGCGCAAGCTGTGATTGGTGCCAAAAATCATGAAATTGGTTTTGTTAATATTGAGGGTAAGTTTGTTTGCCTCAAACCACTGTGCAATTTTCAACAGATTATTGTTCATATGAGATTGAAGAGAATCTGGGTCTGATGACCTGAAAAGTAGAGTGGTGTCATCAGCATACATGACACATTTGGAATCGATACATTCTGGAAGTGAGTTAACATAAATAATAAACAACAATGGTCCTAAAATTGAACCTTGTGGAATTTCAATGGAAATATTTTTGAAATCCGATAAAGTAGCATTAACATTAACCGCTTGAGATCTACCACTCAAATAGGATTCAAACCAATCAAGAGCTTTACCAGTGACACCATCCGCGCCTGCCAAGTACTGGGCACATGTGGTCCAGTGGATAAACGCCCGACCCATTCGCCAAAGGTTGTGAGTTCACGCCCCGCCGTGGCCAATATAGACTACGGGCTACCATGGACCCCCCCCCCCGCACCCCCCGGGGATTTTTGGAGACAACCATTTTTGTGAAGCTTATACCATAAGCAACTGAATTCAGGTTGTCTGCAAAAATCCCCACCCTGGGTTAAACGGTGAGGGCGCTTTTTCAAAATGGCTGCCAAAATACAACCACCCCCCCTTCGGGAGAGAAGTACCAACATGCCTAGCACAACACAGAAATATCCACAGCAGCACTGATTTTGATACCAATAGATAGCTTATGATCCTCCTCTTCCCAATGATACAAAATGAAGTACCAAAGTGCCTAGCATTACGTCACAATGACTTCATAAGTTTCGCTCTTAGCAAAATTGGTCATTTCCATAGACACACTAATGGGAAATTCATTTTTCGCCCAAAATGTTTAGAATAATCCATTTTCCATGCGGTTTTTGGCTCTACATTGATGGGAAATGACTAGTTTAATAAAATGAAGAGCATTTTAAAGTGGTATAATAATTTTTTGTAGTACGTTAAAAAATTACCGAAATAATCAATTTTCCACTCTATATTCAGTAATGTAATTTATCATATTTTTCCTCACCTATGACGTCAAAGTGACGGCATAATGGGGATGCTGGTACTTATTTTGATACCCAATGGAAGAAGAAACTCTAAGCACCCTGTGGTCCCAAATTACAGGATCGGACACATTTCAGTAACGAAAATCACGGAAGGGGGGGGGGGGTCGGGAGTTTGTTACAAAAACTGTCAGGTAGACGATGGTTAGTTAAAACGTGACAGTAGTGTCGATGCTTTCCTCTAATCCTGTTATATCGAACAGATTGCCAGAACCTTGTATGAGAGATTTGTGGAGGATGCACATCCAGAGAGCCAATTATTAAACCCTGATTTGTTACCAGTCAGATGTGGCAGAGCCAGAACTTCCTCCACCAGATGATCATGGTTGAAAGTTAATGATGTTCACGGATACAAGTGGCCATCATAGAAGAGTTGATGCCACAAGAGTTGCCTGATATAATAGTAGAGGAGAATAATCTGATGCAGAAAAAGAACAATTAAGTAAGACATCACTCAAGAAGAAGAGGAAGGAAATAGAGATCAATTCCGAATCGAAGGACTGCATTTAATCTCGTATCCAGGAACATCATTGCTTAAAAGATTCGCCAATTGAACAATACCATGATTATTAAAATTGGAAATTCTTCTCATCGTATCCAACACAGTAGTTCTCAAAGATGATCTAAAGCCCAAGTTGGGTACATGTCTAGCTGAACTGAATTCTGTAAGGTCCTTGACCTGTGCATTGTTGCACACTCAACATTGGACGATTAGAGATCTATGACGTGTCCTGCTCTGCTTCCAGTTAGAACCCCTTCACTCTGCAAGGAAACCTTTGATCGGCCGAATCTGGATCTCAATCAGCTTAGACACCGCCACTCAGCTCTCGAGAAGCCAGCCCCAGGCGGAAGATTACGCGCACCAGGCCACTACCAATATATGCCCTTGGATGTCGACAACAAGTCTTCTTTCCACAAGCAAACTCCCCCAAACTCCTTAGGACTAATTATCAAAGGACCGGACTTGCCTAGAACCTACTCCGGAACTCGGCTAAGGCGGTCAGCAGCTGGCCTTTGTCCAAACACAAGGCGCTCCATACCAGATACCTTGGCAGCCTATCAAGTTGTCCGCTGGAGCTGGGCGAAGACAAGCAGACAGGAGGCCTCCAACGACGGGTCAAGCTTTTCGGCTGACCCCTCCCCATACAGCAATCATACTCCACACATAGCAGCACAGGGCAAACGCCGTCGATCTCAGGGCATGCTGGCATACAGGGTAATGGGTAAAAGCCCCTTGTGGGGGTTCAGGGGTAGAGACGGCGGAAGCTCTTGAGGGGTTATGCTCCTATCTTGAAGCAGAGTTGAACTATGCTGAACGTTCGGTGTTTTTCCAGTGGCGTGACCCCCAGAATCCGCTCTTGGGTTTTAGCATGTTTCAGGGCATCCGGATAGCTCTCGGTATCTCACAATCTGAAGCAGATGAACTATACTGCCTACGGGGTCCAGGGTCGGAGCCTGTGGAAGCGAAAGCCTCTGAGTTAAATAGCATGTTTGAGTGCCTTCGGAGAGAACTCAGTTATCTAATCTCTTATCTTGAAGCAGATGAACTATGCTGCCCCTGGTGGGTGGTCACGGTGACGGAGCCCCGGAACCGCTGAGTTTTAGTATGTTTGATTGCCTTCGGAGAGCTCTCAGTTATTCATTATCTTGAAGCCGATGGAATATGCTGAACGTGGGAGCTTTTGATTTTTGAGCACCCCAAATTTTCAGCGCATCCTGTAGCGCTTTCGTTTACCCTCACATCATGAAGCAGATGAACTATACTGTGGAAGCTCTTGAGTTAACATGTTTGAGTGCCTTCAAGAGAAGATTCGTTATCTCATTATCTTGGAGCAGATGGACTTGACTTGCCTGTGACACTTTCTGCTCCGGTGCGCTAAAATGCCAAAAGCTTGCGTAAAAGCTTCAAAGTAATCGCTCTCTCAATCTCTCATCCTTTCTGGGTCTTTTTAGCGAAAAAATGTGAAGGTAGCACCTCACCGGGGTTAGGGTATGCCCGTCCAAATTCTAAGGGTAGGGGAAAGTGTGGTTAGTCCCGACCTGTAGGATAATTATTATGGTGTATTTTTGAAAATATTGTGCACCAGATTGCTCTAACAACTTTATGTTTATGTTAAAACTAGTCGTTTTTGCCATCATTAGCGCGGAAAAACCCGCATGAAAATCTTATATCCTTACCTTTTTAGCGTAAAATTGGAATTTTGACTATTTCTGTTGAAAATGCCAATGTTCGCCGACTCGTGGATTTGATGACGTCATCCTGTGACGCATACTACGGTATTTTGGTACGTATTTGGCTCTCAAATGGAAAGAAGGACCAAGCTATCCATTGGTATCAAAATCATAAGAATCGGTGCTTTGTAGGGAATTCTGTAACCCACCCTCCCCTTGGTATCCGTGATTCCAAAAAAAGGCGTGGTTGTGGTCTAGTGTTATAGTAAGTTATAGAAGGTTTCCATAAAGCGCCCTCTATATATACACTTGCAAGGCTAACTACTGCATATAAGTGTTTACTTTACCTCAAAACTACTCAACTGGTTGCAGACAAAGTATATTAATAGGTGACACCGGCATTTTGCCTGTAAAGATGCATGAAGTGTGTAAATAAGGCGGTGTTTCATGTTTTGGTGGCCATTTTGAAATGACGCCCTCTAGAGCGCAGGGTTTAAGCATGCCCAAACGTGTGTTCAACTATTCCTTGGGGTTTTTTGGTTGCGACTAAAGTAGTCCCATAGTGCATGAATTTAGATCAAAAATTAAGAATATGTCAAAAAAAAGGGACTTTTAAGTGAAATGTTGCCGCCAATTGTGAAAAAAAGCGACCTCACTCTTTTAACCCAGGATAGGGATTTTTGCAGACACCTGATTTTTGATAGCTATATGTAGAAGTTTCCAAAAATCGTGGTCTCCAAAAATCCCCGGGGGGGGGGGGGGTGCAGGGTTTCGGTTATGGGCTCATGGACCTCCCTAATTATGTTGTGCCCTGAGTAAGGCGCTTTACCACAATTACATCTCTTCACGCAAGGTATAAATGAGTATCGGTGTTAAAAGGAGATATGGTCCGCCCGGAGCCATAGTCCGGGCACATAGACGACAACACGAATAAAATGCGCGAAAACTAAAGTGGCGTGAAAGGCAACTGAATGAAGCGTCCCTATTCTTCACTGTTGAGATGGACATGATTTGAGTCCGGAGCACCATATCTCCTGCCACACCGGTGTAGAAGTTTTTAAAGTCCGCCTACTTATAGTCCACCTATACGTTATTTAATAGGGCACTTAATTCATTTGCCTCAAAATGTATCGTAAAAAATACAGAGTTGGATGTCAAAAATCTTCATTTGAAAATGTATTTATAAACATGTTTATAGATCTTACAGAGCTTACAGAGAGATGTGTTTGTAAAAAGTGTTTAATCGTATAAAAGTGTTTTGCAGTGGTAGGGAGAGTTGATTACCCTCATAATAAATAGGTTACGTTTCGTAAAATTTCTTGTCCTTCATCTTTTTTTTCTTTCAAAGAGAATGAAACGGAGAAGCGTTTTACACTTAGTTTAGAAAGACACATTGAATGTGTTTTTCCCTAGCACATTTTACTGTCAATTATAAAGATTTTGACAGGAAGAATTAACACAATCCGTGTCAAATCCGGGATGCAATAAAGAACAAAAAGTGCACTGGGATAATATCGTGATATAGTGTTATCAAATCGGTGACAAGGGATCAGTTTACACTAAGTCTCAAACTACGTATTCTATACTAGTATGTCATTGGGAATTGCCTGGATCACCTCGAAAAACTTTGACATTCACGCCAGGTTTGCTACTTCGTTTTATGCAAATAGCTTTGCTATTCATGGCTCAATTGCGTTTCTCACTTCGTTTAAGGGTTTCGGTGGGTTAGTTTTGAGGGACTGTTATAAGCACCGATAAAAAAAACACGTTCCCATTCGAGGCAGGACTTTCGAGGCTTGACTCTTTTGGTCATGGGTCTGTGCGCAAAATTGTTGGCAAGTCTTGGCGACTCCCATAGACCATGTAGAACCTTGTTACATTTTGCCCCAGTTTATGCAACCAAATGCCACACATCATAGCATAGTACAACGTTGGGTAATTGGGTAATTTTACCCTAGGATGACCTTGAACCTTAGTAGGGCTATACTCGTGTAAGTAACAGTCAGAACAAAGCAAATACATTAATGTACAATTATACACATTTGACCTGATTTCAAATTTACCCTGTACTAATTTTACCCCCTTTATTTAACAATTTTACAATGTTCCCCTACAGGTATATTTAGGAATTTCAGTATGGTGTTCTATGAGCCTTATCGACATGTGTTGTCATGAAATAAATTTTGTTGAAATTAGTTTCTAGTATAAAAATGTCTATATTACCTGGAGTATAAATGAATCTTTGTAGCAGTCTGTGAAAATATCAAAACGCCATTTGAAGTAGGAAAGTAGTTAAAACTATTGTACTCAAGTGCCAAAACACATTTGTATTCTATTCATGACTTTTTTTTATTTAAGTTTTACTCAGACAGTGAAAGAGCTATATAATTTAATTGCTCAAACCTATAACCAATTGACTGAAAGGCTTGAAGTTTTCTCTAGACACCCTTATAAAATGTGCTTCTCATTAACACGCCGTGAATTTTCAGAGTTACATTTATTCTCAATTAATTTCAATGGTCTTATTCACTTTATGTACGCTAATGTCGAACAGGATAAGCCTGCATCATCCATGTCTAAAGAATGTTGTTCATCTAAGATCTTTCGTTGCCTAAGCTGAAACATTCTGAATCTAATAATAAAGTAAATTGATTTTTGCAATGTCCATCCACTGTATACTAGAATTACTACTTGTCCAACATTCGTTGCCTCTATGAGTAGCTGGTGTAAAGGTGTGCATGTGTTTTTTTTTTTTCAATCTGTCATTGGTGGTAACTTGATTTCTTCTGTACCTATATCATAAATCCTATTCAGATCTATAAAAAGTTTCGAACAAAAAACGGACGTCAAGGTTGAAAACTATTATAATTAACGGTGTTCTTAACTTATTCAAACTTTCTTTACCTACTAGCCGTGTGCGTAGCACGGCTATCGCAAGCCATAAAGGCCATAACGTATTGCCGCAACGCGTTGCGGCTGCGGCCAATTAGAATGACGAATTTCTGTGACGTATTTCAAAAATTAGACCCACAACGCGTTGCAAAGTATCTGGCAACTCGTTGTGGAAACTCACAACGCGTTGCAAACCTTCAAAACGCGTTGCGAGCTTCACAACAGAGACGAACGAGTTAGTGTACATTAAAACACAAATGACTCGATTTTAATTTTTCCCCGTACTAACATTTTCCCCCTTGAAAAAGGGGGAAGCAGTCCGAAAATTTGAACCCCCATCATTTTCTGACAGTCCAGATAGCAACAAAATCAATTTTAGCATGAAATTCCTAGGGAACTCCAACTAAGTAATTGATCTATTGTACATTTAACCTCTAAACAAAAAAAGTAGGAAATTTGAAAGCGAGAATGAGAAATGGTCTCTTAATGCAGTTAAGAAGTAACCGGTGCACAGTCTATTCAGTAAATTACCGCTCGAATGTTGGTGACTGATGATTCTCGTCTTTGTCTATATATCAGGTGATAAACATGTGATTCTCGGTGGATAACATGCGTATTGAATTGTTCATGTTAAGTAAGTTAATTTGCAACCATTTTCGTTTTGTGTTATTGCAAACATTTGTTTGAAATGAAAATTGTTATGACTCCAATTAAGTGCCAAAACCAGTCACTGTATACTAATGAATACAACGACACATTCAATAAGTTATGGCTATACTTCATCTATATAAAATGAAAATCTGAAACAATGCACTTGATCGAAACGTATTGAATATATCCCTATGATAATTTGGAGTAGCCTTGTATAAAGATATCTTTCTAGAAAAATTAATTATTAATTTATAAAATTAAGATAATTTTTTAAGGATTTTATTAAAATATAAATTCACCATTAAAATTCAAGGGACGCCTCCAGAACAGCGGGGAAAGATTTATGGGAAGAGAAGTTCCGATTTAGATTGCAGGAGGAAAACCGAATGCTCGGAGAAAACCTGCGAGGACGAGTATGGATCGGCAACAAATTCACATACGACACTGGCTCAACCGGGAATCGAACCCGGGCCGCATTGGTGAAAGGTGAGCGACTCGACCGCTACACCAACTCGCCCTCCCTAAGCAAATTAGTGTTTCTTTGTCACGACTTTTTCAATTATGGTCTATGAGACCTACCATTAAAAATATACAAATGTACAAAGGACAGCATTATTTGTATCATTTAAAAGGATATTGACAATCGTGGGTGCCGCTTGACGCTGCTAGATGGTAGTAGACAACCGTTTGAGACTAATTTTCAACCACGTGTTTTGTTTTTGAGATATTAATCTTTTATGCATGAAGTATTGTAACGTGCAATGCGTGATGGTATTAATGAAGTAATTAGTACTTTTAAGAATCAATGCTTTTTCAACTTTGATAGCACTGGCGTAAAGCAACTCTAAAGAAGCAAAATGATGATCCTAAGAGCTACTCTCCCAACTCTCTGCTCTGCATTCATTTAAAGGTCCCAGGAAATGAGATAATAAACCTACTCCAAATCTTTGTGGGACATTACATTCCAATAAACAGGGCCAGAACAAAGATACACTACCAGTGACATCATTAGTGAAACTATTGATTTTCAGTCAGTGTCATGAATAGATTCACACCAGTCACCTGGAATTTTCTATTACTCTCTGAAAAATCAATAGTTTCACTAATGATGTCATCACCAACCCAAATATTGAATGCTTTCTGGTCCCTCCTTGTAGACTTGACACAAACCACATCAATTCTATTTGCATTTCCTGGGACCTTTAAAGCAACTTGAGTGACTGATTCATTGCCGGATCAATCCCATTATCGATCGCGATCCTAAGTTACCACATGAGCGGGATGGCTTCCTTCGTGATAGCTGCACAGTGGACCAGGTCACTATCCTGGTCACTGTGCAGGATATGGAGGACAACTTCGAAAAGAGAAGCAAAAAGCCGGAGTTTTGTTTGTTGACAGCCTATGATATGGTATGGCATAGAGGCCTTACGTATAAGCTTCTCCACCTCCTCCCCGATAATAGATACATGGTAGCGTTTATCCTCCAGCTTATCTCCAACCGCAACTTCATGGCAAAGACCAGTGATGGACAGCAAAGTAGGTCACACTGGCTAAAAATGGTGTTCCTCAAGGTTATGTCGTAGCACCTATTCTCTGCAATATATCCCTAACGTCCTTAATTGCTTCAAAACCCACCTGACAAAAAAAAAAAAAATCACAGAGCGGACCCCTGCCTTGAGTTAGTGGGAAACTGCTCCTAGATCTGACAACAAATACCGCTACCTCAATTTTTGCGGTGATTGTCAGATTTTCCTCTAGGGACTTTAGGGATAAATATCCATGACCTGCGATACACTTCCTCTAAGAAGTACGGATATGCAGATGACCTGGCAAAACTTGGGTTACAGTGCTCTCAGCCAAGATATGGACACTCTGGCAACCTAATTGCATCATTGAAGAATGGAACTTATTGTAAGCAAGACCGTCTCAGCTGCCTTCCACCTGTACAACAAGGAAATCAAGCGAGAATTTAATGTGACTATTAACTCCAATCAGCTAAGTTTCCAGCAGTGCGCAAGATATCTAGAAGTGAAGCTACAGATAGCTCTAACATATTGGCAACATCTGGTAAGCTTGGGGGATAAGATCACGTCAATGGTAGCCATGATTTGTCACATAGCCTGTAACAGCTAGGGGAGCAAGTACAAAAGCTTTTCGCACATCTAGTCTAGCGGTAGTCTAAGCACCAGCATAATACTGTGCTCCAGTTGGGAGTAGAAGTCGGCATACACCTTCAGTGGACACCAGTTTAAATGAAGCCATGCGTAGCGTAACAGGATCCCTGCACCTATTCCAGGTGAACCAAATGCCCGTTTTTGCTGATATCTCGCCACCCAACATCAGACGGAGAGCAGCTACGCTGACTATTGATTTTAAAAACAGGAGACTGACCACGTTCTCCATGATATAATAACCAGAAACAGACACGGTGTACGATAGAGATTACCTGCCAGACAGCTATTTGCCTAGCATGCAATTGACCTGTTGAAGACCATGAAGCCAAACCAGTCACTAAAACTTGGACAACCAATGTTTGGAGAGACCAGTGGCGTGAGTCATCCTCATTGCTGCAGCACTTTATCAGTGATCCATCAAGTAACTGCCCAGGCTTTGACTTACCCAGGCATGCCTGGACAGCGTTGAACCGTCGACGTAGTGGTGTCGAACGCATTAAGGTCAGCCTGTTCAGATGGGGTTTGGTCGAAAGTTCAGCCAGCGAGTTGTGCAAAAGAGCAGACAGCTGATCACATCATCACAGCATGCCCCCTTCACAGCCCAACATCATCATTATCATCGTCATCGTCGTCATCGTCATCATCCTTATTATCGTCGTCGTTTTCGTCCAAGATTTGAAATCATGTTTTGACAAAATAGTTGCAGGGAAAGAAAAATAAAGCACCTGCAAATTACCTTCCTGAGCATGATAAACAAATATATTTATTTTTTGACAGAGTATCATGTAGTGAAATTTAGCACACACAGTTTCTTCATCGGTGTCTAGTTCGACTAATTTAATTGATCAGGTATTATGTAAGGCAAAATGAGAGGAGTCGAACAGATAATTTACTGAAGACGTGGCTATTCTTTAGCAATACTGCCCGACGTCCATGTGAGTTCAAATTTCACAATACGGTTATTTGTACTTTCAAAAATCCAGGACGATGAAAAAAATATTCTATGCTGATATTCAATTAACATCAGGACCTTCAACTTTAGTTACTGCATACTTTTAATTTTTTGCACCAAGTGCTATAGCGCCATCGTGTGGCAACCATAAACCGTCACTGCTATGATATAACTAGCTTGGTTTATTAGACTGCATAATTCTACGGATGTAAGTTACACTCATGCGACTACTGAATAGTTGTTCAGTTAAAACGGCAATCACTGAATAGATCTTGACCAATAAATTAGCTTAAGGTTGGTGCCATATGGACAGCAAAGTTACCCTTTTCGTATTAGCTAGGGTTGAAGTAGTTAATAAAACTGGATGTAAGGGTTATTACCTTTCTGTCCGGGGCCACATTATGTTTTCCTTACTTGGTGAAAAGTGTAAAGTGGATCTCTAATCGGAACACAGACGAAATGAAAACAACCGCACGACAATTATACTTAATAAAAGGTGTAATAAAAACAACAGACTGATTTGGTCAAATCAAGTGTTAAATTGAAACTAAATTGAATATGCTTTGTTTTAGTTATGTATGAAAACAGGTTGTCTGGTTTAAAACACTCTCCAATCCCCAATGGCGATGGGTGGACGACTGTGAACGCATTACTTAAGTCGAGCTGCAACATCGTGCTCTTTATTTTTAAAGAGTCGGAGAACCGTAATGCACAAAAGCAGTTGAAATATAATTGTGTGTTGTCTGGGAGCTTTGGGCTTACAACCGCATTATTATATTGCTTATTGTTAAAATAATATGTCAAAATTCCATACACCAAAGCAGTAAGACATACGAGATCTTTCGACCACTCTGATCATAAAGAGAGCACTAATAAAGTGCTCTCGCTTATTGTTATCATATCATATAAGGATTGACCGGATGTCGTTCATTAATCTGTCAGCGTCAAAGAAATAGGATGATAATGTCTTGATAATATTGATTATCTACGGCATAAACATATACCACTTGGCAAAAACGTTCATGCACGATCATGCATATAAGAACACTACAGTCAATATTACAGTATTGACTTCTTCCATGTAAATCCTGTACTTCCCATCGCTTTGTAACAAGAGAATCCAGTCGTAGCGTATCCTTTGATTCGCTGGAGGTATCAAATTTACTGAAACAGTCTTTTCTAATGACATAAAATGTTGTGGTTATAACCCGTCGACCACAGTTGTTTGAAAAGCTCTTATTGTTACGAACCATAATTATTAAGTACTACTAAGAGCGAAACAAATTTGCTTAAAATTGTGAAAAACTTAAAGAAACGATTTGCACAGGGTTAAACAGCTGTGCGGGGAGTGGGATCCGTGTGCTCTTATTTGTGACGTGCTGTGACCAGGTGATGCAAGCATCCAAGCAAGTTTCGTCTTTTTCATTTTGTATTCACATTCAGCATAAATAAAAATTAACGAAAACTTCCCACACCTTGCCCAGTCTGTATTAGAGTTGCAGCCATCGACACTGTAGTAGGCATCAAGAAAATAAAACTGTTTGACAACTGAAATATTTCATTCGCTGCCTAAAGTGAGAGTGGGGTTAGCAAGACTGTACGTGCGTTCGGGAGTGTCTTCCTGTAAGTCCTGACCCATGTGTTTAGTCGAAACTTGATTAGCTTTCGTT